>JALPQI010000746.1:0-12013 GCA_025490895.1 Thaumatotibia leucotreta
CTCAAATAGATGTAAGGAAGAGCGGTACCTCCTAACACAAGCATATTAGCTTACAGGGAGGCACCAACTACTATGTATTTATAGCTATTAAGCATATTGAAAATAAATTTATTTTATTTTTTTATTTATTTATTTTTAATATTTGCCTCCTTTATACTTTTTGACTTTCTTTTTCAAACATTGATAGACTAGATAGTAACCGGACATAGTACGTCTTTGAGTATTTAAACCACAGGAGGGGTGATACCGTGAAGTCTTCGAACAAATTGTTTTCACCAGTTTTAGCGGGGGACGAGGTAAACACGTACCACACACCAAAGATCAGTAAATCAACAGACACAAATTTGACTGTTGCGATAAACCCCCACTTCAAGCAAAATGCACACAACAGAAATAAAACGAACACAGAAAAAGTTTTCACTTGACATTGCAGCACACATACGAACGTGATACGAATGAAATAGTGATGCGACACATCTGAAGAATGATTCATATCAGTCTGACGAATGAATGATTGTATCATACTATTGCTAATAAAAAATAAAAATGTTAATTCAGCCGAATAAAATATTAGTTCGGAAAACAAAATTAGGAGAAAAAAATATGCGCGATTTTATTTTATTTATTTAGAAAAACAAACAGATAATACAAACAATACATACAGGGATTAATATGGAATACAGGCCCAAAGTTTCAATAATTTGTTATAATACAAAATAAGTTGTGAAATAGTTAAACTTAGTGATGTGCCGTCAGGAAATTTCACACTTGCCCTAATTCTCATTGGAGAACGTTACCGTAAATTACCGAGAATTTACGGTAACTTTCTCCCATAGTAATTTTTTTTACTATGCAATTTGCTTATGAATATTTTGCCTGCATTGTATTTTATTACTTTATGTGGTATATTAAAGTACCATAATGTTATTTTACTAAATTACAGGGATCAGTGATTTTGACGTTCAAGCAGGTATAATTTGGTATAAACCCCTTACTTGACCCGTAAGCGTTAAGTGGCATTTACAAAGATTTTCTTATCGGTAGCTGGGTATTCAATTACCTAGAATTTAAAATAGGCGTTGTGATTGCGGGCGTAGTGTAGGTGTAGTGTGACGTGACGTCACATGACATTTAGAAAATAGAAAATATATTTAATTGATCACAAAGGCATTTACTACTATAAAAACCCTATTTTCCCTAAATAAATGTTCAGTATTTAACCGACTACGTCGATATTATTTACTCCACCTACACCGCACAATTCATGGCGACCCTGCCAGTGGTACTGCTTTTCAGCAGTCCTGGTACTGACTGTGATACCCTTTTCCAAGAATGGCATTAGGAGGTAATGCCCATAATCGCCACGCAAGGCAAGCGGGTTGGCGATCGTAGTAGTGTGTCCACTATGGCGGCACTGCTGCCCTTCATCAATTTTCAATAAATGAATGGTCAGTGATAATGATAACTTACTTAAATCCCTTCGACGACTCTTACGACACCTACTTAAAGAATTGGGGTGGTGACAAATGTATTCTTGTACGGTTATGATGGGTAGTTAGATTTAATTGTTGAGTGTAAATACATAAAAATGATGGACGTACTGCATAGTAGGCGAACGGACGAAATACGATTTGGACGAATAGCTAACAAATCTTATAAAATTGCCGTTGAAATTTACACCCTATTTCCATATAATTCTTGGACTCATGTCCATACGCATGGGAGATGCCTATGTCCAGCAGTGAACTGTTATGGCCTGATGGATAATGTGACCCTAATAGACTTTTTTATGATTTAATTCCCTCGCTTCGCTCGGGAATTAAGACTGAGTCCTGAGTGCAGTGAGGGATTCAAGCGCCCAAGACAAAAACAGTTTTATTCCCGAGGTATATACTCTACTTTTCTCACCATATGCGAGACAATAAAAAGTAAAACTTCATCATCATCATTATCATCACATCAGCTACGAGTGGCGGCGCGAGAGATTCGCGCGATTTTTGCTTAACGAAATTAGGCTTTATCGTCATAGAAATAAAGTGTAATTACATTATCACACTGGCGGGTGATAATGAAATTTCATACAACATTATAACCCGGTTTTTGCCCAGGGATATAATGTCTTGCTTTTCGTGAGGTTTATAAGCAAACCCCGGATGACGGGAGCAAAAATTCGTTTGTCACTGTTTGTCAGTGCTTAGTTAAATATCGACTAATCTATCGACATCTATATGAACGATTTTTTAATTTGAAATTTATAGATTATTTTATTTATTTATTTATTTAAACTTTATTGCACAAACAAAGAAAAATGTACAAATGGCGGACTTAATGCTAAAAAGCATTCATTCATGCATTAAAGATTATGCTAATTATGTTTCCCTAGTAGTTCCACTTCTTTTCCAGATACCAAAAATATATAAGATTTTTAATATGAATTCACCAATTTTTTTAGTCAACACATTATGATATTTTTTGTGAATAATTTCGCCTTGAGGATGTAAAAGTAATCTTAACAAGTGCACTTTGAAATTCTGAACGACATTCAAGCTGCTTTTTAGGCTTTAATTTTGGTTTTGTAACTGTCATATGTACACATCGGTAACTCGTGGCATGCAGGTGGCACTTGACAGTTTCTAACAGACTAGTGATGGGGTCGAGAAAAATAATCCAAATTAAATGAAAAAATATTTTAATAATTTAATATATGACATTCGTGGTAAACAATTAAAATTTGTTCTAAATTTTCACAAGTCAGCCTACGTCTTCTACTTGAGAAAATCCACTTTGTGTAAGAAAACGATCTTTCAACCTCCACTGACGTAATGGGTAAAAAAGCATTTTATTGTAAAGTTGTAGTGTATTTTTGTTGATATTCTGTTTGATTTCAATTTCTTTATTTTGTAATAAGTTATTGATACTTTTTGTCGTGAGATATCCTGGATTTTTTGAAAGCACTTGTTTCAGCTTTTGATAAACAAGTTTATCTTTGTGGTGCAATCTCAGTAATGAAAGTGACTTTTCAATTTTAAATACAATTTCCATAGACTCTTTTAGTTTTAGGCTACTACCTTCCAATTCCTTGATTGACTTGGCCAAAATACCGAAATTTTCTAAACCTGAGGTGGCAAATCCTTCTTTGTGCTTTGTGGTCTTTAAGTGCTTGTTAATATTATACAGCGTGTTTTTCTTCATATGCTATAACTTTAAGGGGAGCTTATTTAGGTCAAATATAATTAATTTCTCTCAGAAACTAGTGTTTTAACTCTTACCGTTATTGAGTTATTAAAAAAATAAGTTTAATCACTGAACATGTGTATTGCAACCTTTATTACATTCTAATGTTACTTATTTTGACATGTGCCGTCAGTCACCTGAGATTAACTTTTATTTTGTTCTTAAGGTTCTCTCACACTTACCATTTCATTTATTTATTTATTTATTTTTTTATTTATTTAAACTTTATTGCACAATAAAAAAGTACAAATGGCGGACTTAATGCCTTAAGGCATTCTCTACCAGTCAACCATTGGGCAAAAAGAAAGGTTTGTGTGGTGCAGGCTTTTATATTCGAAAAAAAAAGAAGAAAATATGTATATACTTACACAAATACTTTTTATAATATACTAATATATATATATATATATATATATATATATATGTATGTATAAAAAATAGATTTAGGTACCAACAAAGAAATACCATGCAGATAATCAATCACGCAATTTGTCAGATAAATGCTTGCGTAACATGCGCTTGAAGGTAAACTTAGTCTGTGCCTTTCTGACATTGAGTGGAAGCTCATTCCAAAGACGTATGGCCTGGAGAGTGAAGGAATTGGCCACGAAACCAGTGCGATGGGGAGGAATGAAAAGTTTAAGCCTACGGGATGTACGGAGAGCAGAACAACCTGTGCGAGCAGTAATAAATTTGAATTTCGATCTGAGATATTGAGGAGTGGTGGGATTAAAAAGAAGAGAGTATAGCGTACATAAAAAACGAAGCGCTCTGCGCTCACGTATGGGGAGCCAGTTTAACTTTTTACGATACACAGATACGTGATCGTACTTCCGGAGGCCAAATATGAACCTAATACAGTTATTGAGAAGTCTGTCCAGCCTATTAAGAGCGACCTGAGTGGCATTAGAGTAACACACATCAGCATAATCAATGATGGGAAGGACAAGCGCTTGCACTAAAAGGACCTTTGTTGATACTGGGAGAAAATTTTTGAATCTGTAGAGCGATCTCAATGAATTCGTTACTCTGCGGCATACATCAGACACCTGGGGTTCCCACGTAAGGCCACTATCTATGATCAGGCCTAAGTTTTTCACGTGAGGCGACAGTGGTATGATGACATTCTCAAAACGAACTGATTTATTATGTATGAAAACAAAAAAAATATTTTTTATCGAATTTTCCAAAAGCCGATATACCACACAACTTCTATTAATGGCCCAAGTAACCTGTCTAATTTATCGCAAATCGAAACGAACACCCTGTATGTCTTGCAAACTATATAAACATCGCAGCGGGTGCATTTTACCTGATCACCCTGCAGTAGAAGTTCTGAATGCTCTCTAAATATTTTCTCCATTATTGAAAATATCTCGCGACTCGTAATAATTATTACACGGAAATGGATGACAATAGCAATGTCAATACATTGATGTTTTTAAACTAGTAAGCAAACCTACTTTGTTATATGTTAAGACCATGTAGGTAATATTAATTTATTATTTTATCTTATCTGAAAAGACACTCAGAAATCTTGTCACATCACTAATCTTTTAAGTGCCACCTGGATGCCACGAGTTACCGATGTGTATATGGTACTAGTAGGGTTGCCAACTTTTTTCAAAGGAAATATAGTATTTTTCAAATTTTCGTCTAAAAAGATATAGTACACCCTAAAAATATATAGTACACTAGAGAAAAAGGTTAAAACGCATGCAAAGTTTGTTTAACTACACTTACCATAGTTTTAAAGAAGTGTCTAGTTGGTTACCGGTTATTAGAGTTTCATACTTTTAACTTATGCTTCACTTATTCTTCAGAGCAACCAACTCCAACACATGCATAATAAGATTGGAGATAAAGAAAATGTGTGAAATATACTATGGGAAAGGCAGTAATGAATAAAACCTCATTTTAAACTATAATATACATATACAATATACACCATTTATTTCTATTTGTCCTTAATTCTTATCCTTATGATCCTTATCTTTACTGAGCTTTAAAGTTATACTTCTTTGTACCTTGTGCCAATTTAATCAATTTTTGGTTTTTAATAAAGGTGTTATATGTATCCTCACAATTAAATGATAAATTAATATAAATCAACAACTCATTTTTGATTAATGATAGGTTTGCTCTGTTCCTCTCTTCACGTCACTTCAATTTCATTATAGAAAAGATTATGTATAATGTATTCGAGTGCAAATTGTATTGCAAAATTTGTGACACACAGACATGAGAAGCATATTATTTTTTTACCAGTACAAAGCATAAGGACCCCTCAAAATATAGTATTTTTGCGTACTATATATTTTTCCAACAGTATATAGTACGGAGGGCTGAAATATAGTACAATACTATATTATATAGTACGGTTGGCAACCCTAGGTACTAGGTATTGTTGACATATTATTGTTTATCAATTTTAGATCGCAATGCCTCTGATTACGTACGGTTGCATAAATTACTGTTGATCAATACATTTTTAATTCATAAAATGTTGGTATGGTATGGATGTCGATAGAATAATCGATATTTAACTAAGCACTAGTGACAAACGCATTTTTGCTCCCGTCATCCGGGGTTTGTTTATAAGACATTATAATCCGGCTTTGACGAGCATGAGGTCTGAAAATAGGTACTCTTTATATGGGGCTAATATGAATGTTTGTCCAGGCATGGTGTGCGTGGTGAACACGGAGTCGACACGGCGCGATTCGACCGAGCCGGGCTGGGCGCGCGCGCTCGTGCTGGAGCTGCCGGGCCGAGAGCGCGTGCGCGTGCTGCTCGTCGACTCCGGCGCCGTGCTCCTCGCGCACTGGCGCGCGCTGCGGCCCGTGCGCACGCACTTCACGCAGCTGCGCGCGCTGGTGAGTGACAGGTGGCGCTAGTGTCGCGTGCTGCTCGTGGACTCCGGCGCCGTGCTCCTCGCGCACTGGCGCGCGCTGCGGCCCGTGCGCACGCACTTCACGCAGCTGCGCGCGCTGGTGAGTGACAGGTGGCGCTAGTGTCGCGTGCTGCTCGTGGACTCCGGCGCCGTGCTCCTCGCGCACTGGCGCGCGCTGCGGCCCGTGCGCACGCACTTCACGCAGCTGCGCGCGCTGGTGAGTGACAGGTGGCGCTAGTGTCGCGTGCTGCTCGTGGACTCCGGCGCCGTGCTCCTCGCGCACTGGCGCGCGCTGCGGCCCGTGCGCACGCACTTCACGCAGCTGCGCGCGCTGGTGAGTGACAGGTGGCGCTAGTGTCGCGTGCTGCTCGTCGACTCCGGCGCCGTGCTCCTCGCGCACTGGCGCGCGCTGCGGCCCGTGCGCACGCACTTCACGCAGCTGCGCGCGCTGGTGAGTGACAGGTGGCGCTAGTGTCGCGTGCTGCTCGTCGACTCCGGCGCCGTGCTCCTCGCGCACTGGCGCGCGCTGCGGCCCGTGCGCACGCACTTCACGCAGCTGCGCGCGCTGGTGAGTGACAGGTGGCGCTAGTGTCGCGTGCTGCTCGTGGACTCCGGCGCCGTGCTCCTCGCGCACTGGCGCGCGCTGCGGCCCGTGCGCACGCACTTCACGCAGCTGCGCGCGCTGGTGAGTGACAGGTGGCGCTAGTGTCGCGTGCTGCTCGTCGACTCCGGCGCCGTGCTCCTCGCGCACTGGCGCGCGCTGCGGCCCGTGCGCACGCACTTCACGCAGCTGCGCGCGCTGGTGAGTGACAGGTGGCGCTAGTGTCGCGTGCTGCTCGTGGACTCCGGCGCCGTGTAGTCCATGTTTGTAGGCTTAGGAAAGGGCTTCTTAACACTAGAAAATGCATGTTTGCATAGTTTAAGTAGCATAATGTTGCATAAAACCAGCGTGACTCAGGTGACCGTACCCATGGCAATAACAGAGAGACAATAGTTGATTCACTCTTGTACATTTGGATCACGTATTTTTGAGTAGGATTTTGCTGAACATCATTGACTACCGGCCCACCAATTTTCATCAATGTAGGAAGACCTGATGCAAATGTACAAACTTTTTGAGAATCGCATAAGTAGGTAATTGTTTTCTCAACAGGCAACGGAATGCCATCTAGCCGGAGTGACTCCCCTGAACAAGAAGTGGAGCGCTGCGTCAGTGGCCCTCCTGCACCGGTTCGAGGAGCGGCCGCTGGAGCTTCACGTGGAGGACAACCGCAACCGCGGCTCGCTCGGCGTCACGCTCTACGACCGCAGCGGCGACGACGTCGTGTGCGTCAACAATGAGATGATCAAGTACAAGTTCGCTATCACGTTTGGGTGAGTGTTTTATTCTGCGACCATTATGTAAACATGGACAATTGGACATCTAACGCGAGTTCATGAGAGATGGGCAGGACTTAGGGCTTTTCTTAACACCGCTTATATAATGGGATGTTGCTTTGACAAATGCAAATGGGCATTTTCGCGAGAAGAGATACAAAAACTTATTTTTCTGAAACAGGTAAATTTTATGTTTTTCCTGCTCAGAATCACTAGCTCTTTCGATCCTAATAGAAGAAAAAAAGTGTCCCAACTTTTTGTTTCTATTACGTAACCGTTTTTTCAAACACTTTGTACAGCGGTTACAAAGTGGAGAGCATGTAAAATGTATGAAAAATGTGGGACCATTTTTTTCTTGTACTTTTTTTCTCCTAGATTGAAAGAACTCGTTATTCTGAGTAGGAAAAATATTAAATTTACCTACCTTAAAAAAATTTTTTTTTTGGATCTCTTCTCGCGAAAATGCCCAAATAGAATATAGCCAATCAAAACTTTGATGGGCCGATCACAACTATTTTTAAATAGCGGTTTTAGTTTATACATAGGTTACAATAGAATTTCATTAGCATGATGTATTAAAGAGAGGGTTATATTTGTCAGCGAAATTTCAGGACCGTTTTCGAAAGCCTAGTAAACTATGGCGTGCAGCTTCCTTGTTTTATTTGTTCGTAGGTTTCATTTGACACTGTTTTAGGGATCCAAAGAGTAAAACATGACAATATTACTATACTTTATTGGTCGCCCGCTCATATGTCCGATTGTCTGACGTCAGTATGAATAGCTAAAGGATTGTGTAAAAAAAAAACAAAAAAAAAACAAATATTTAAGTGGGCCTTTCATAAAACAAACGTGTTTTTTTCAGTTCTTTGTTTTGTATTCATAACGGCAACAGGTAGAAGCCTAAATATTGAGCGTCATATAAATGCGCGTATGCACAAAATTAAATGAAATAAAAATAATGTTCAGCATTATCTGCATTATATTTGACTGATGACGTGGCATCTGTTTATATTTGAGACAGAGGCAAAAAGTTTTAAGGTATTTTTATTTAACATACTGCCGTCAGCTTTTGGTAGCATTATTTCAAGAAGGATCCTTATCCACTAGCACCAATATTGTGTAGGCATAAATGAACAAAGTGTGTCAATTCGAATTCAACAAAATAACATTTATTTCCAGTCTCTTTAGATTCAACGTGAGCGACAGCGAAGACCAAGTCGTAACACACAAATCACCGCTTGACGAAAAGAAAAAGACGGAACCCAAACGTGATCCCAAAAAAATCAAAATATTGACCCATGATGATGACATCAAACCTAATGAAGAGAATTTAGAGGCCAAGGATAAAGGTCCACTCAGGCTCGAAGCCAAAGTGCTACAGTATCAGTCCCCCTTCTTTACTGTACATATCGCTAGTTCACCAGCAGAAAACTTTTAGCCTGTTGTTTGAGAAAATTCAAACCGAATACTCAAAGCCAAACATTGAGAATGAGAAAAAAGATTGGAGTGAAGGCGACAGATGTTGCGCATTTTGTGATGAATCCAAAACGTGGCGACGAGCTGTCATAGTGGAATTACTAGACGACAAAGCAAAGTTGTTCTATTCGGATTTCGCTCTGATCGAGGCAGTCCCACTCAGCAATTTAAGAGTGTTGACCTCAGAGTTTGAATCCTTGGGAGACGCCGCAATAAAGTGTCATTTATCTGGAGTAATGCCAGCCGTAGGCACCGAATGGCCTTCACTCACCAAGGAATTCCTCAAAGAACTGTTGGAAGTTTATAAAAGGGTGTTTATTACCAAAATAGGACATTTCAAGGATAGAAGTATGCCCGTGGAGTTATGGGTATACCACACGACCCAAGGCGGCGCTCTTGAGCCCGACATGTCGGAATGGCGCTGTCTAAACCTGAAAATCATTGAACAGGGTCTGGCAATACCAGACAAATCCTTAGAGGTATACCAATTTCATATATAATCAGACTAATTTCTTTTATATAAATACTTTCATAATTTAAATTTATAGAAGTATTTTGATAGATAGATAGATAAAAGACTTTATTCATATCCACAACATACATGGCGTTCACAATCAGTAGGTACAAAGCGATGCAATAAAGATAAATTACAGAAAAACATGCAAATTAGGATAACTTATCAATAATTAATAAAGCCATGTGTCGTGGCAGAGAATAGGTGCTGGCTCAGCATAATGATGCAGCATGCATATTTAATTTATCTACAATATTTTTTTAAGGTCCATGAAGGTTAAATCATTTACCTATGCATGAATGCACTGAACGCCTTATTAGAGACGTCTTAATAAGAGAAGGATTTCGTGCACTTTAAAAACTCTTTTATTTAGTAGTTGAAAAAGTAAAAGTGGAAAAACGATGTTACAATAAAACGATTGAAATTCAGTACCCGTTTCGGAAACTCAATAAAATGAAAATTTTAAACGAACTCCATAAAAAAAACGATCCTTTTATAAGGCTTTACATTACAACTTTACTTTCTCTTCTTCTATTCTGATATTCTTAAATATTTCGGGAAATGCGGCATACTCTGTATTGTATTTCTAATAAAACCACACAAATTAATTAATTGAGGGTTTATTATAAAGAGATACATGCTTATTTTCTTAGCATAGTTTTCGATCTGTCAAAACAAATGACAATCGGCGTCGGCTGCATTTCCGGAGAACGTTCCATTCCTCACACTCTGGAAAAAATGTTTTAGAATTACATCTTAATTTCTGTCTTGAGGAGTTTCAGATTTTAACCCTTAGGTGCATACAGTATCATAAATGATACGACCGAAATGACACATGTCGAAATAAGTAATCAATTGCGACTGACACACTGAGCAACAGAGTTCTAATTGGCATCAATTGTTTACATAAGTCCTTTCAGAATAAAATGTGTGATAACATATGCACCTAAGGGTTAAATTGTTGTTTTAGCCTGCCACAGAGGAATCATCCGCCAAGGACGATGACGATGAAAATGTTGTCGTTCCTGAACCTGACGGGGGTCGGTGCGCGAATGGCTCCAACTCGAGCCGCTGCCGACGAAGCCGCTCGTCAACCCGGAGGACACCGCCTCCACCCCGGAGGTGGAGGACATCAGCGAGCTGCAGGCCGGCTCCTCCAATACGGTGTTCATATCTGATTGGCTGCCGGCGGAACCGCTGCCGACTAATGAGTTTACGGCGGTGCCGACGTAAGTTACGTCAATATGTTGACTCCAACTCGAGCCGCTGCCGACGAAGCCGCTCGTCAACCCGGAGGACACCGCCTCCACCCCGGAGGTGGAGGACATCAGCGAGCTGCAGGCCGGCTCCTCCAATACGGTGTTCATATCTGATTGGCTGCCGGCGGAACCGCTGCCGACTAATGAGTTTACGGCGGTGCCGACGTAAGTTACGTCAATATGTTGACTCCAACTCGAGCCGCTGCCGACGAAGCCGCTCGTCAACCCGGAGGACACCGCCTCCACCCCGGAGGTGGAGGACATCAGCGAGCTGCAGGCCGGCTCCTCCAATACGGTGTTCATATCTGATTGGCTGCCGGCGGAACCACTGCCGACTAATGAGTTTACGGCGGTGCCAACGTAAGTTACGTCAATATGTTGCCTTTTCAAAAATATATATTTTATATTAAGGTCCGACCGAGACCCATATTTTAGTCTCGGCCGAGACAGAGACCGAGAATAAATTTGATTCTCGGCCGAGACCGAGACCGAGACTTAGTAGAAAGGATAAAAAACGTATAAATTACATAAAAAATCCCTAGTAAATACGTATAGTAAGTCCAACGTCTAACTAAATACAGCAATTTTTTTATAAAACCGGTATTTTTGGCCGAGAACCGAGAGGGATATCTCGGCTCGATTTTTGGCCGAGAATGCCGAGACCGAGACCGAGATCTCGGTCGGACCTTATTCACCAGGTTCAAAGTCTTCACCAGGATTCGAACGCAATACACGGTGGTCGTGAGCATTCCGAAAGATTTTAATGCCGAATTCCTGAGCATATTTAGAGTATTTAATGTTATATAAAATTTCCTGGATTCGGCTTGGTTCCAGAGATAATTAACCTTTTTTCGAAATAAGTTTTTCGACGTAACTCGTCATAAAACTTCTTTTTGATTACAAAGCTACCACAATGTGATCTAATATAACCACACCTTGTGTAATTTAACATTAGGTCTCATAATATTTTTTGTTTATTTTGATGTCTAGAATGCATAGTTAAACTCTTTCGCAATGCTCGCGAGCACCGTGTATATAATGTTATCTTTCGACTGTAACTTTAATCATTCGGAAATTTTAAAATCTGACAATCTCTTGTTTAATTAACGCGTCCCAGTGTGTTTGATAAAAATTGTTTTTTCAGGTATATCGACAACGACGGTGTAGTGTTTCTACATGCGTTGTCGCAGCAAGACACACTGGAACTCATCCGCAAGGCGCTCGACGTCCGCTTCAAAAAACCCGACCCAAAGGCAAAGT
>JALPQI010000747.1:0-185126 GCA_025490895.1 Thaumatotibia leucotreta
ACTCAATGAAAAATTGTAACATGAAAACGAATCGGAGGGCCGCAGGCCCGACGATTCGTTTCGACAATTTGCGAAGGCCGAAGGCCGAGTTCCGCGTAGGGCCGAAG
The DNA here is from genome assembly GCA_025490895.1 of Thaumatotibia leucotreta. Classification (NCBI taxonomy): domain Eukaryota; kingdom Metazoa; phylum Arthropoda; class Insecta; order Lepidoptera; family Tortricidae; genus Thaumatotibia; species Thaumatotibia leucotreta. Next base: position 108 of record JALPQI010000747.1, read on the forward strand.
GCCCGAAGCGTCCAATACAGGCGCGCCAGCTCGCGAGGCCGAAGGCCGAGCTGCAGGAGTCCAACGCATCCATGCTACTCAATGAAAAAGTGTAACATGAAAACGAATCGGAGGGCCGCAGGCCCGACGATTCGTTTCGACAATCTGCGAAGGCCGAAGGCCGAGCTCCGCGTAGGGCCGAAGGCCCGAAGCGTCCCTCAGAGGCCTGACAGCTTGCGAGGCCGAAGGCCGAGCTGCAAGAGTCCAGCTCACAAGCCCTATTACTGCGACAAAAGTAAAAAATAATACAAAAACAATAATAAAAAAATAAAAGAAAATAAAAAATAAATCTCGAGTCCTCCACTCGTCCAGTCGACAAAAAGAGAGGCCCGCGAGGCCCTTGGGCCTCGCGCACAGAGCAAAAAACTAGTTAGTATTATATATAGCCGCAACCCGACTGATTGTTGTTGACATGGTTCTGTGGCTCCCTGGGTGGGACCTATGGTCTCGTGTCGTATACCATCGTATAGGGTCTAGTCCCAAACAGGGAGGAAAAATCCGAAACCTGGTCTACCTCGAAAGACCGTCTTTTCGATCGACGGCCCGGCCAAACGGTAGGACCTGGGTGGGGGGTGGTAGACCAAATGTCATAGGGAACTGCTGGCAGTTTTTGAAGCCGCAAAAATTTTTGGAAAAAAGTAAAAAAAAATTTGCACCCGATTTTCAAGTTGGTCCTTCGAGCCTGATTTTTTTGTGGCAGGACCTCTGGAGGTCCTAGAGTAGAAAAATATTTTTTTTGTAATTTTAAAATCCAAGATGGCCGCCGTATGGTCCGTCAAAGTTTGTATGGGAACTTTTGAACGGAGAGAGATAGGTGGGGGGAGCTCGAACAAATGTCGTACAGAACTCTAAGAGCCATCAGATGGAAAAAAAATTTTTGCAAAAAAATTTTTTTTTCTTTTTTTCAAAAAAATTTTTTTATCCGATAGGTTTGGAAATCGTTGTGCGTATTTGTTGGGCTCTCCAGATTCTGAAAAAAATTTTTTTGGATTTTTTGCACAAAAAAAATTTTGTATGGATTTTTCGAAATAATGACCCGAGCGCACTAAAATTTTGCATAGACGTACTCGGGAGGCCCGAAAAAAATATTCGAAAAAAAAAATTTAGAAAAAAATTCAAGATGGCGGCGCCCCGGGACAAAAACGAAAATTCATGGATCGGGCCAATTTTTTTTGCTCATTTTGAAACTGTTGTTGGGCTTTTAGGGTTCTGAAATTTTCACGGTAGGATAAGATTGGGCTGTTAATTGGACGCAAAGTGTTTTGGACTTTCTACAATTCAAGATGGCCGCTATATGGTCGTTCAAAGTTTGTATGGGAACTTTTGAACGGAGAGAGATAGGTGGGGGGTGCTTTAGCAAATCTCATAAAGATTCTCAATAGCTATTCAAAAAGTATTTTTTTGGATTTTTTGGACAAAAAAAAAATTTGTATGGAATTTCCTCAGAGATTTTTTTTGCCCATTTTGAAACTGTTGTTGGGCTCTTAGGATTCTGAAATTTTCACGGTAGGATAAAATTGGGCTTTTAATTGGACGAAAAGTGTTTTGGACTTTCTAAAATTCAAGATGGCCGCTATATGATCGTTCAAAGTTTGTATGGGAACTTTTGAACGGAGAGAGATAGGTGGGGGGGTGCTTTAGCAAATCTCATAGAAATTCTCAATAGATATTCAAAAAATTTTTTTTTGTATTTTTTGGACAAAAAAAAAATTGTATGGAATTTCCTCAGAGGCGCCCAGCTAAGGCCGAAAGCCGAGCTCCCTGTAGAACCGAAGGTCCAAAACGTCGCATAGCGAGGCCGTAGGCCGAGCTGCCAGAGCCTAGCGCTCCCATGCTACATAATGGATTAGTGAGGGTAGTCTCGGTAAATTAAAATTAATAAAAAAAAAACTATATATCCGCGCAACCATAGCCCAATCGCGGCTTATCAATCTTGGTATATCAGGCATCGAACAACATATGAATTTTTGAAGTTATTGCTGAGTTTGCAGCTGCCAAAGTAAGAAAGAAGTAATTTTAATTGTATAACAACTCTTTTTCTGGCTTATTAATTATTGCGTTTTGTTATTTTTTCAATATAATAAATAATAATTTATTATATGGATACATCAAATTTTGTTGTCCTTGGATGGTCCTGGATCATACAAATTTTATTGTCCTTGCTTTTTACTTTCTTTGGGGTGACAACCGGGTGCCACCCAAGATAGCTATGTCACAGTCAGGGGCTTACAAAACAGAGCCGCGGGAGGTCCAGAACATTGCCAGATCCAATATAAATCTGTTAGATAGACGGGGTAGACTACTGTCTCAATTAACTGCTTTAATATAAGCCAACCGGATGGCCAATGATTCGGCTCGAATTTTGTCTGCAAAGGCCGCAAGCGGTTGTTCGAAACTCGAAAAAATCTTCGGTTCAAGCCTCAACGCCATTATATAGCACAAAAAATTCTGTACAAGAAAAAAATACATAAAGATAGTGCTATGGGGTGTGTGTGGGGGGTGCTATGGGTGGTCGTTTTTGAGACCGGTGCCCTATAAGGGTTAATTTGATACCGACCACAAGCATTTTATAAGCTACTTATAGTTGGAAATTTCTAAGAATAACTTACGTATGACACATTAGAATTGAGCCTTATATTATGTGTTAGTTTTTAGTAAAACGTCCCACTTTGTCGCTTACCATAAAGACGAGATTTCCTTGTGTCTTCGTAATTATGAATAAACTGACAAAGCGGCTTTATGGCCAACGACAAAAGGGGCGTTTTACTAAACTCACTCGCATATTATATGACGTTTAGACTATCGAAAAAACGGTTAGCCTTACCCTCATATTAATAAGGTGTAATCTATAGCTGTCTAAAAAGTTAATTCTTAGAAATTTTCAACTATAATTGAATTACCACTAAGTACGTACATATTATTACATAGGTACCTACTTGCAAATGTTTTCGTACAAAAATATTTATTGTTAAATGCCTATACCTATCTACTTATCGAACTATTGAATTTACTTAAACATCCAATAAAAATATTGTTGTTTTGTTCCTTATAATAGGCTGCGAAGCACGTATGACGTTTTATTCAGATGCGACTAAGGAATAAGGAAGTTTGTTAATGGAATTTAATACAAATATTGAAAGCCTAGGCCGGCTGTTAGGCATGTTTGAGAAAAGTACTATACATACCTCGGCCAGAAATATGGGATTGGCGGGAAATAAAATCATTGCTATAATATAATATATGTTTATTCTTTTTTTATGAACTACCTACTGTTCCTAATTTATTGATGAATATGTGCTATAATATTATGAGCATAATGTATGAACCTCCTGATTTTAGGTAATATAATTATTTTAAATAAACAAACTTTATTTCTGTCTGGAGTGGTTTTACTGCTCACATAGGATTAGGGTTAATCAGTTTCATGTATTCGAGTCTGTTGTACTTTGACGCTTAAAAACAAAAGAAAGGTGCTTTGCAGGCTAAGGCCTGACATTTTGTATGGAAATCCTTTAAATCATTGTTCGCTCGTAGAACTCGAAACTACGTACTTCCTTGATTGATTTGAGGTTCGTCATGTAAACATTTCATTGTAAGTTTGAAAAAATGTAACAACTTAGATAAATTAAACGAACTTTATTTCTTTCTTTAATGGGTTTACTGCTCACATAGGATTAGGGTTTTCATCCAAAGGGGCAACGCAGCCAGCATTATGGGAACTCTCCCGCAAAATTCGCATGTCGGTGACCTCAAGTAAGTAGTTACTTTTTGTAAGCATCTTCATGTATTTACCTATTGTCTTCTATGTTTTTCATGAAATAAAAAATATAAATAAAATACAAACCACAACTCAACATCTATTCATATATTAATGCTTATTAAAATATACAACAAATAATTAATATTTAAATTATGTTTGTAACACCACAACAAAAACAGATTTAATCTGTTTTTGTTTCATGAGTCATGAATCATGACCATGATCTAACAAGCTAAGGCTGATGAAGGCTTAAACAAAATGTACATATACTTACATAATAAATGTGATTCGCTGTTGCACTTTTAAGTTCATCAGAATATTCTCATAAGTATCTGGTAAGAACCAAAGAGTATTTTTTTATTAATGTATCTAATGTTGTGTAATAATATTTTGACAGGCATTCTCTGGGCTACAATTTTAAATGACACAATTGTCTTTGTAAGCAGAGGTGATTGCTTGCATAAACTACGTGCCTTTCGAAGAAGTTTTTCTGTTATCAGTGATCGGGGCCGAGACAAGTCGCCAGACACGATCGGATATCGCCACATACGTTCGTATTCTTTCCGATCCGGGCCGTGTGGTGGAAATAGTGCTTCAATTATTAAAAAAAACCGGCGAAGTGCGAGTCGGACTCGCGCGCAAAGTGTTCCGTAGCATCATCATTATCATTTAAAAAAAAACAGTTAAATCAACCTACCTCAAAAAGTGTAAGAGATAATTTAATCAAACCAAAAATCGTGGAAAGACTTTATATTATGCATAAAATATTTTGTTTAGAATTTTATACCGCGTAATTTAAAAAATAGAGGAGGGGGGACACACTTTTCAGACTTTAAGTGCTAAAACGGTTCGCTTAAATAAAATGTGACTTATAAACCTTTCTATAGACTTTTCTATGATACGTATGACACGTTTACATACATCTAAAAAAAATATATCCCTCCGCTACATGTATGGAGGGCCCTAACCCCAATTTTTTTTACAATATATTATCACAATTTTGTAGCGGTTCAGTTAACACATATCCTTACCAAATTTAATTACTGTAACATTTATAATCGGCTGTGACAGACGGACAGACTGACGGACAGACAGACATGATGAATCTATAAGGGTTACGGAACCATAAAAACTTGAAAACTAATCGCATAATGTATCGGTATGGTTACTTATTGTGTAGCTAAATAGAGAGAGATGTAAAATTGTTCAAACCCAAGAAATTATGTAACATATTATAATAGATCAGTATTACTAATATTTAATATAATAATACAAAACTAAAACAATTAATTAACCATCAAATTTTATAAAGAGACATTAAATTTAACTTTTCAAGGCATGTAATATAGTTTTTGCCATGTGTACAAAATGGACATAGTTACACGATTCCCTTCCAACCTACATGAGTTTGACATAAATAGTACATTGTGCATCAAGGGAGGTTAGTACGGAATTACTAACAAGAGTGTTTCAGTTACTCGAGTTTGTATATTCCGCTTAACGCCCGTGATGCATACAATGTTTTTCATCACACTTGCCGACAAAAAATAGGTTTTAAGACAAAATATTATTAAATGACGTACTTACATTTCTATTACTCCCTAGGGAATTTCACTTTTCTATTACTGTCGCTACGCATGCAAGCAATGGCGCGCTTAGACGGCAAGTGTGATGAAAAATTGATTACCTACTTTTGCAGTTGACAGAAAGTTTTGATTACCTACTTATGTGAGTTGGAATTATTATCATTACGTCCAAATCTTCTTCTGAAAACTCACAACTGTTGTTAGACGAAAAAAGCAGCAAAATAAAAAAAATAAAGAAGCGAAAAAATTTAAACCAGCGTATAGGTAGTTAGTAGTTAATTACTGTATTATCAGTAAATAACAATGTTTTTCTTTGCGATTGTACGGTCATTTGCTACTTACTATAAGCTGATTCTTAAGAAATGATGGGTTTTTTCCAATTTGCAGTGGGCAGTTTCCAGGTATACTCACTGGCACAGGCACGGGATACCCCCATTTGAGAGAATTTCATTTGCTATAATTTTATAGAAATAGAAAATAGAAAAAACTTTATTCGTAGCACACACAAAATACAGAGACGAAAAAATAAATATTATACAAATAAGAACGTGTAAGCTACGAAATGGCCTCAACTCGCCAGCAAAATGCTGAGATTTTAATTGCCATCCTATGCAACAACCATGATATCATAACATCTTTAATTATACTTATTGTTTACTATATTAATTGTACCGTGTGGTGACGGCAGTAAGAATATATTTGTCACCAACCCCAACTCCTCCTGCGGGTCGTAAGAGTTGACTAAGGGATTGAAGTGTTACTGACCACAATTTAATAAATATTGATGATGGGCAGCAACGTCATCATAGTGGACACATTACTGCGATCGCCAATCCGCTTGCCCAGCGTGGCGATTATGGGCATTTACCTCCTAATGCGTTTATACGCATAGTTAATAGGAGAGGTCTACGTCTAGCAGTGGAATATCATAGGCGGATGATGACTATATTAATAATTTACCAGAAACTTTATTTCCCTTAAATTCAATTTCCATAATTTAATTTCTCAGAGTCATCGAAATCCGTATTTATCACATGCCATATGTGGCATATTTATCACATTTTTGTCATCCAAATTAGCTACCAGAACAGTCAAGTTCTATAATGTTACCAGGAAACTGCTGTCAGTAAATAGGTTAGGTTAGGTTAAAACTGTGACCGTTTAGAAAATAAAACTGCGACCAGGAAATAGGTTAGGTTAGGTAAGAACTGTGACCTCTTTTTAAATGAAACCGCTATCAGAAAGTAGATTAGGTTAGGTTAGAACTGTGACCGCTTAGACAATTAAACTGCGACCAGGAAGTAGGTCAGGTTAGATAAGAACTGTGACCTCCTGTTAAATGAAACCGCTATCAGAAAGTAGATTAGGTTAGGTTAGAACTATGACCGCTTAGACAATTAAACTTCGACCAGGAAATAGGTTAGGTTAGGTAAGAACTGTGACCTCCTGTTAAATGAAACCGCTATCAGAAAGTAGGTTAGCTTAGGTTAGAACTGTGACCCCTTAGAACATTAAACTGTCATCAGGAAGTAGAAAAGGTTAGAACTGTGACCCTCACAACATGAAACTGCTGTCAGGTTAGGCTAGGTTAGAACTGTGACCCTCTAACAAAACGAAACTGCTGTCAGACAATAGGTTAGGTTAGGTTAGAACTACGACCCTCCACAACATGAAACTGCTGTCAGACAATAGGTTAGGTTAGGTTAGAACTGCGACCCTCCACAACATGAAACCTGTCAGACAATAGGTTAGGTTAGAACTGCGACCCTCCACAACATGAAACCTGTCAGACAATAGGTTAGGTTAGAGGTGCGGGTAGTTCGAAAAACCCGCGCAGCTCGAAGGTGTTGATACATTCTCTCGCCAGTCTGCCTGCGACCACGGGTGTAACGTCATGCCCGAAACGTCAGGATATAATTAAACGTAAGTTTACGCGATTAAGACCCGTTTGTCTTTAAAATATGAGTGATAATCGTGAAAGTTTAAATCAATATATAGGTTAGGTTAGAACTGCGATCCTCCACAACATGAAACTGCTGTCAGACAATAGGTTAGGTTAGGTTAGAACTGTCACCCCCCACAAAATTAAACTGCTGTCAGACAATAGGTTAGGTTAGAACTGCGACCCTCCACAACATGAAACTGCTGTCAGACAATAGGTTAGGTTAGGTTAAAACTGTGACCCCCTACAAAATGAAACTGCTGTCAGACAATAGATTAGGTTAGGTTAGAACTGTGACCGCTTAGACAATTAAACTTCGACCAGGAAATAGGTTAGGTTAGGTAAGAACTGTGACCTCCTGTTAAATGAAACCGCTATCAGAAAGTAGGTTAGGTTAGGTTAGAACCTTAGAACATTAAACTGTCATCAGGAAGTAGAAAAGGTTAGAACTGTGGCCCTCCACAACATGAAACTGCTGTCAGACAATAGGTTAGGTTAGGTTAGGTTAGAACTGTGACCCCCCAATAAAATGAAACTGCTGTCAGACAATAGGTTAGGTTAGGTTAGAACTGCGACCCTCCACAACATGAAACTGCTGTCAGACAATAGGTTAGGTTAGAACTGCGACCCTCCACAACATGAAACTGCTGTCAAACAAAAGGTTAGGTTAGGTTAGATCTGCGACCCTCCACAACATGAAACTACTGTCAGACAATAGGTTAGATAAGGTTAGAACTGTGACCCCCCACAAAATAAAACTGCTGTCAGAAAATAGGTTAGGTTAGGTTAGAACTGTGACCCCCCACAAAATTAAACTGCTGTCAGACAATGGGTTAGGTTAGAACTGCGACCCTCCACAACATGCAACTGCTTTCAGACAAAAGCTTAGGTTAGGTTAGGTTAGGTTAAAACTGTGACCCCCAACAAAATGAAACTGCTGTCAGACAATAGGTTAGGTTAGGTCAGAACTGTGACCCCTTAAAAAATTAAACTGCCATCAGAAAGTAAGGTAGGTTGGGTTAGAACTGTGACAACTTAAATTTTGGCATAATAAATATTATGTTAAATAACTGTCGGGTAAACAATAAAAAGGCACACCACCGCTCTCCTTCCATCCCATCGCAGAATCCAACGCCTAGGCAAATTTTTTAACTGTAAGTCAAAATTCGAATTTGTCGGCCCCATGCCTCCCCAAATAAGAGCCGCCGCGAGGCCCTCGGGCCTCGCGCACAAAAAAATAACTAGTTAATATTATTATAGCTGCATCCCGACTCATTTCTAAACGATACACTTTATTTCGCAACGGTAAGTACTGGCTGAGAAAAAGTTGGTGATTTGTATAGAGGAGCAAAAACGTAGATCCGGAAAAATATGGAGATTGGTCTACTGGAAGAGACCACTTTTTTTATCGACGGCCTGGCTAAACGGTGAGACTTAGGTGGGGGGTGCTCGACCAAATGTCATAGGGAACTGCTGACAGTTTTTGAAGCCGCAAAAATTTTTGACGAAAAAAAAAAAATTTTTTTGCACCAAATTTTCAAAATGGTCCTTCGAGCCGGATTTTTTTGTGGTAGAATCTCTGAGGGTTCTAGATTAAAGAACAAGTGTTTTTGTGATTCTTGGATCCAAGATGGCCGCCGTAGGGTCCGTCAAAGTTTGTATGGGAAGTCTTAAACGGGCTGAGATAGGTAGGGGGTGCTCGACCAAATGTCATAGAGGATCTCGAGAGCTGTCAGGTGGGCAAAAAATTTTTGCAAAAAAAATTTTTTTTTTTTTTCGAAATTTTTTTTTTAATCCGATCGAGCTGGAAATCGCTGTGCGTGACTTTTGGGCTCTCCAGATTCCGAAAAAAATTTTTTCAGCTTTTTTGCACAAAAAAAATTTTGTATGGATTTTTAGAAATAATGGTCCGATCGCGCTCAAATTTGGCATGCGGGCATTATTTGGGCCCAGGAGTGATAATCTGAAAAAAAATTTGGAAAAAAATCCAAGATGGCGGCGACCCCGAACAAAAAGTCAAAATCCCAAGTAAGTTAAGCGAGCCCGAAGGGCGAGCTTCAGGCCGGGAGGCCGAAGGCCGACCCCGCGGAGGGCCGAAGGCCCGGAGCTTCAATCCCGGGGCCCATGGGGGTCCCGAACCCCAGTAATTTTGGGCGAGGCCGAAGGCCTCGCTGCAGGAGGGCCGGAACATTACCAGAACCAATATAAATCTATGTTAAGCGAGCCCGAAGGGCGAGCTTCAGGGTGGGAGGCCGAAGGCCGACCTCGCGGAGGGCCGAAGGCCCGGAGCTTCACCCCGAGGGCCCAAGCGCGTCACCTCCAAGTAATTTAAAGCGAGGCCGAAGGCCGAGCTCCGAGCAAATCGAGCTACCAAGCGCTCAACAACCCCAGTATCTTAATAAGCCGAGCCTGAGGGCCGAAGGCCCGATGGCGAGGCGTTAAGCCCGCGAAGGCCGAAGGCCGAGCTCCGCGTAGGGCCAAAGGCCCGGAGCGTCACGATCGAGGTGCTCTCCGCGCGAGCCCGAGGGCCGAAGGCCCGACGGGCGAGCCCACGCGGTGAAACTGCCCTTCCTAACTGTCTTGGCCCGGAGCGTCCCATAGAGGCGCGGTAGCCTGCGAGGCCGGAGGCCGAGCTGCGAGAAAATAAAGCTTTTCTACGTATAATAAAATCTGAGTAACTATATAAGCTGAGCCTGAGGGCCGAAGGCCCGAAGGCGAAGCTTCGTAGCTGCGAAGGCCGAAGGCCGAGCTCCGCGTAGGGCCGAAGGCCCGAAGAGTCCAACATAGGCGCGCCAGCTCGCGAGGCCGAAGGCCGAGCTGCCAGAGTCCAACGCATCCATGCTACTCAATGAAAAAGTGTAACATGAAAACGAATCGGAGGGCCGTAGGCCCGACGATTCGTTTCGACAATCTGCGAAGGCCGAAGGCCGAGCTCCGCGTAGGGCCGAAGGCCCGAAGCGTCCAACACAGGCGCGCCAGCTCGCGAGGCCGAAGGCCGAGCTGCAGGAGTCCAACGCATCCATGCTACTCAATGAAAAAGTGTAACATGAAAACGAATCGGAGGGCCGCAGGCCCGACGATTCGTTCGACAACCTGCGAAGGCCGAAGGCCGAGCTCCGCGTAGGGCCGAAGGCCCGAAGCGTCCAACACAGGCGCGCCAGCTCGCGAGGCCGAAGGCCGAGCTGCTTGAGTCCAGAACCCCAATGCTACTCAATGAAAAAGTGTAACATAAAAACGAATCGGAGGGCCGCAGGCCCGACGATTCGTTTCGACAATCTGCGAAGGCCGAAGGCCGAGCTCCGCGTAGGGCCGAAGGCCCGAAGCGTCCCTCAGAGGCGTGACAGCTCGCGAGGCCGAAGGCCGAGCTGCAGGAGTCCAGCTCACAAGCCCTATTACTGCGACAAAAGTAAAAATTAATACAAAAACAATAATAAAAAAATTTAAGAAAATAAAAAAAATATCTCCAATACCCCACCCCTCCAGTCGACAAAAAGAGAGGCCCGCGAGGCCCTTGGGCCTCGCGCACAGAGCAAAAAACTAGTTAATATTATTATAGCTGCATCCCGACTCATTTCCCATATAGATGTTTTATTTCTTAACGGTGAAGAAAAGTCTAAAAATTTTTTGTGATTTGTATAAAGGAGCAAATTTGTAGGTCCAGAAAAATATGGATTTTGGTCTACCGTCTCCTGGTCAAAAAATGTTCAACGGCCTGGCTAAACGGTGAGACCTAGGTGGGGGGTGCTCGACCAAATGTTATAGGGAACTGCTGACAGTTTTTGAAGCCACAAAAATTTTTTCAAAAAAAAAAAAAAAAATTTTGCACAAAATTTTCAAAATGGTCCTTCGAGCCGGATTTTTTTGTGGTAGAATCTCTCAGGGCCCTAGATTAAAGAAAAAGTGTTTTTGTGATTCTCGGATCCAAGATGGCCGCCGTAGGGCCCGTCAAAGTTTGTATGGGAACTCTTAAACGGGGGGAGATAGGTGGGGGGTGCTCGACCAAATGTCATAGAGGACCCCAAGAGCCATTCGATGGGCAAAAAATTTTTGCAAAAAAAAATTTTTTTTTTATTCCAAAAATTTTTTTTTATCCGATCGAGCTGGAAATCGCTGTGCGTGACTTTTGGGCTCTCCAGATTCCGAAAAAATTTTTTTCAGATTTTTTGCACAAAAAAAATTTTGTATGGATTTTTCGAAATAATGGTCCGATCGCGCTGAAATTTGGCATGCGGGCATTATTTGGGCCCAGGAATAATAATCTGAAAAAAAAATTAAAAAAAAAAACCAAAATGGCGGCGACCCCAAACAAAAAGTTAAAATCCCGAGTAAGTTAAGCGAGCCCGAAGGGCGAGCTTCAGGCCGGGAGGCCGAAGGCCGACCCCGCGGAGGGCCGAAGGCCCGGAGCTTCACTCCAGGGGCCCGAGGGGGTCCCCCACCCCAGTAATTTTGGGCGAGGCCGAAGGCCTCGCTGCAGGAGGGCCGGAACATTACCAGAACCAATATAAATCTATGTTAAGCGAGCCCGAAGGGCGAGCTTCAGGGTGGGAGGCCGAAGGCCGACCTCGCGGAGGGCCGAAGGCCCGGAGCTTCACCCTGAGGGCCCAAGCGTGCCACCTCCAAGTAATTTAAAGCGAGGCCGAATGCCGAGCTCCGAGCAAATCGAGCTACCAAGCGTTCAACAACCCCAGTTTCTTAATAAGCCGAGCCTGAGGGCCGAAGGCCCGATGGCGAGGCGTCAAGCTCGCGAAGGCCGAAGGCCGAGCTCCGCGTAGGGCCGAAGGCCCGGAGCGTCACGATTGAGGTGCTCTCCGCGCGAGCCCGAGGGCCGAAGGCCCGACGGGCGAGCCCACGCGGTGAAACTGCCCTTCCTAACTATGTTAATAAGCGAACCGGAGGGCCGCAGGCCCGACGGTTCGCTTCGAACCCCAGCGAAGGCCGCAGGCCGAGCTCCGCGTAGGGCCGAAGGCCCGAAGCGTCCAACACAGGCGCACCAGCTCGCGAGGCCGAAGGCCGAGCTGCCAGAGTCCAGTGCTCCCATGCTACTCAATGAAAAAGTGTAACATGAAAACGAATCGGAGGGCCGCAGGCCCGACGATTCGATTCGATAAATAGCGAAGGCCGAAGGCCGAGCTCCGCGTAGGGCCGAAGGCCCGGAGCGTCCAACATAGGCGCGCCAGCTCGCGAGGCCGAAGGCCGAGCTGCCAGAGTCTAGGGCCCCCATACTATGCAATGAAAAAGTGTAACATGAAAACGAATCGGAGGGCCGCAGGCCCGACGATTCGTTTCGACAATCTGCGAAGGCCGAAGGCCGAGCTCCGCGTAGGGCCGAAGGCCCGAAGCGTCTAACACAGGCGCGCCAGCTCGCGAGGCCGAAGGCCGAGCTGCAGGAGTCCAACGCATCCATGCTACTCAATGAAAAAGTGTAACATGAAAACGAATCGGAGGGCCGCAGGCCCGACGATTCGTTTCGACAGCCCGCGAAGGCCGAAGGCCGAGCTCCGCGTAGGGCCGAAGGCCCGAAGCGTCCCTCAGAGGCCTGACAGCTCGCGAGGCCGAAGGCCGAGCTGCAGGAGTCCAGCTCAAAAGCCCAAAACTGCAACATAATTAAAAAATAATACAAAAACAATAATAAAAAATAAAAGAAAATAAAAAACTAATCTCCAATACCCCAATCCTCCAGTCGACAAAAAAAAAGGCCCGCGAGGCCCTTGGGCCTCGCGCACAGAGCAAAAAACTAGTTAATATTATTATAGCTGCATCCCGACTGATTTCATGTATATGGGGTTGTTCTCCCAGAAGGAGGTCTGGTGGAGTATAGATTTTGATGTCGTTGTATAGAGGGCGCAGTGGTGTATACCAGAAAAATCTGACATTTCAGGATTTGCTTCCTGGTCAAAAAATGTTTGACGGCCTGGCTAAACGGTGAGACCTAGGTGGAGGGTGCTCGACCAAATGTCATAAGGAACTGCTGACAGTTTTTAAAGCCGCAAAAATTTTTCCAAAAAAAAAAAAAAAAATTTGCACTCAAATTTCAAAATGGTCCTTCGAGCCGGATTTTTTTGTGGCAGAATCTCTGAGGGACCTCAATTAAAGAAAAAGTGTTTTTGTGATTCTCGGATCCAAGATGGCCGCCGTAGGGCCTGTCAAAGTTTGTATGGGAACTCTTAAACGGGGGGATATAGGTGGGGGGTGCTCGACCAAATGTCATAGAAGACTCCGAGAGCTGTCAGGTGGGCAAAAAATTTTTGCAAAAAAAATTTTTTTTTTTTTTTTCAAAAATTTTTTTTTCATCCGATCGAGCTGGAAATCGCTGTGCGTGACTTTTGGGCTCTCTAGATTCCGAAAAAAATTTTTTCAGATTTTTTGCACAAAAAAAATTTTGTATGGATTTTTCGAAATAATGGTCCGATCGCGCTGAAATTTGGCATGCGGGCATTATTTGGGCCCAGGAATAATAATCTGAAAAAAATTTTTTTAAAAAATCCAAGATGGCGGTGACCCCGAACAAAAAGTCAAAATCCCAAGTAAGTTAAGCGAGCCCGAAGGGCGAGCTTCAGGCCGGGAGGCCGAAGGCCGACCCCGCGGAGGGCCGAAGGCCCGGAGCTTCACTCCCGGGGCCCGAGGGGGTCCCGAACCCCAGTAATTTTGGGCGAGGCCGAAGGCCTCGCTGCAGGAGGGCCGGAACATTACCAGAACCAATATAAATCTATGTTAAGCGAGCCCGTAGGGCGAGCATCAGGGTGGGAGGCCGAAGGCCGACCTCGCGGAGGGCCGAAGGCCCGGAGCTTCACCACGAGGGCCCAAGCGCGACACCTCCAAGTAATTTAAAGCGAGGCCGAAGGCCGAGCTCCGAGCAAATCGAGCTACCAAGCGTTCAACAACCCCAGTATCTTAATAAGCCGAGCCTGAGGGCCGAAGGCCCGATGGCGAGGCGTCAAGCCCGCGAAGGCCGAAGGCCGAGCTCCGCGTAGGGCCGAAGGCCCGGAGCGTCACGATCGAGGTGCTCTCCGCGTGAGCCCGAGGGCCGAAGGCCCGACGGGCGAGCCCACGCGGTGAAACTGCCCTTCCTAACTGTCTTAATAAGCGAACCGGAGGGCCGCAGGCCCGACGCTTCGCTTCGAACTCCAGCGAAGGCCGTAGGCCGAGCTCCGCGTAGGGCCGAAGGCCCGGAGCGTCCCATAGAGGCGCGGTAGCCTGCGAGGCCGGAGGCCGAGCTGCGAGAAAATAAAGCTTTTCTACCTATAATAAAATCTGAGTAACTATATAAGCTGAGCCTGAGGGCCGAAGGCCCGAAGGCGAAGCTTCGTAGCTGCGAAGGCCGAAGGCCGAGCTCCGCGTAGGGCCGAAGGCCCGAAGCGTCCAACATAGGCGCGCCTACTCGCGAGGCCGAAGGCCGAGCTGCCAGAGTCCAACGCATCCCTGCTACTCAATGAAAAAGTGTAACATGTAAACGAATCGGAGGGCCGTAGGCCCGACGATTCGTTTCGATAACCTGCGAAGGCCGAAGGCCGAGCTCCGCGTAGGGCCGAAGGCCCGAAGCGTCCCTCAGAGGTGCGAAAGCTCGCGAGGCCGAAGGCCGAGCTGCAGGAGTCCAACGCATCCATGCTACTCAATGAAAAATTGTAACATGAAAACGAATCGGAGGGCCGCAGGCCCGACGATTCGTTTCGACAATTTGCGAAGGCCGAAGGCCGAGTTCCGCGTAGGGCCGAAGGCCCGAAGCGTCCAACACAGGCGCGCCAGCTCGCGAGGCCGAAGGCCGAGCTGCAGGAGTCCAACGCATCCATGCTACTCAATGAAAAAGTGTAACATGAAAACGAATCGGAGGGCCGCAGGCCCGACGATTCGTTTCGACAATCTGCGAAGGCCGAAGGCCGAGCTCCGCGTAGGGCCGAAGGCCCGAAGCGTCCCTCAGAGGCCTGACAGCTTGCGAGGCCGAAGGCCGAGCTGCAAGAGTCCAGCTCACAAGCCCTATTACTGCGACAAAAGTAAAAAATAATACAAAAACAATAATAAAAAAATAAAAGAAAATAAAAAATAAATCTCGAGTCCTCCACTCGTCCAGTCGACAAAAAGAGAGGCCCGCGAGGCCCTTGGGCCTCGCGCACAGAGCAAAAAACTAGTTACTTACTTATCGCTCCAGGGGCCATTCCATTCGGCCTCGTTGCCCCACGGGTTCCTCATGCGCAGTAAGGGGATCTTCCCCTGGCGGCCCGGGGTCTCGATGTCCACGTACTTCACGCGTGTTATGGAGTACGCGTGGCCTCGGATTAGGCCTTGCGGGGTCTCGGCTTCTAGAATGTGGGGGTCCGGCTGAAAAGACACGGTACTTTATTTATTAACGCGCTTATTCATAAACGTCTGCTAACTTAAGAAGCCGCTAAGTATTGTTTGTTTCTTTCGTTCTTATAAACATATTGGAGAAACTTCAGGTTCTTGGGGCCCCAGCGCACGCAAATTGTTTGCTGAGATTGCGAAACGTCTGGTTGATGTAACTAAAGACCGAAGAGCTGGCGACTTCCTCGCACAACGCATCAGTATTGCGATACAGCGAGGATATGCCGCCAGCATCCTCGGTACAATGCCACAAAGGCCAATATACGATGTGGGGGTCCGGCTGAAAAGACATATTAAGTTCATTGAGCCCGCGGGCTGAGTTAACCTTACACCCATAGAAATAGAAATAGAAAATAATTTATTCGTGACACACATTACATACATTAAAAGGACAAAGTAGATAAGACAATACAAAGAAAAAGAAAAGGTGCCACGAAATGGTCTCATCTGCCAGCGCTGATCTTCCGATGAGACCATTAAGTGAAATATTCACGACGGGTAACATGACATAACATACAACACAACACATAACAATAATATATAAGGTCCTAATTTATTAGTTGCAGATATTTTAACACATGATACTTAACATTAAAATAACTAACTTTAGATATAAATTAAGAAATCTTTTCATGTAACTTTTTTGATTTCATTTTCCTAACAAAAAAATTAATAATAATTTCGTCTAAAAAAAATCATCATGTGCATTATCACTTGTCACAATAAAACACTGTCTGTCATGTCATCAAACGACACAATCCAATGGAAAATAACATGACATTGACAATCAAGTATTTAATTTATCGACGTGAAGTGGCCAGTTCCAGTTAAGTGGTACGTAAAAGAGGTACTAGAATCTGTTCAATGAGTTTTCATTTAATAATCACATAAACAGGGTGTGTTTACGTAGCAAATTTGTTTTTCCGTTTTCTCCAAAAAAACATCATAAAAGCTATAATGTTTAACGGTTTAATATAAAATTCAAAAAAATTCAAATTCAAAATTCTTTATTTATCAGAATACAGTACATTAAAGTTAATGTACTGTATTCTGTGTTAATTATTAATAAGATCCTTGTATTCAGCAAGCAAGCAAGCATATAAATATTTCAAAGCTATAGAATAACAATTTATAAATTAAACAGAATGTCCAGGTCTACTACTATTATACAAATGTCACAAAAATACTATTATAAATTAAATTAATACAATGTCATCGGTTCCTTAAAATTTAAATAATCCTTAACGCTGTAAAAACATTTATCCCGCAGCCATTTTGTTAAACATCGTTTAAATAATTCCCCCGACAATGTCCGCAATTCATTTGGTAACTTATTGAATACCGTAATGCTCATATTAAAAACATTTCTCCTGTATATATCTTTACAGGCCCGAGGCTTGTATAAAAGATTTAACATATGTGTTCTTGTCCTACCTTGTCTCTGCAAAACTTCACTTCTTTTAAGGTAGTATTCTGGGTGGGACTTGACAAAAACACATACGTCTCTAATATACAAACACGGCAATGGTAGTATGTTATGTTCCTTAAATAAGGGCACGCAGCTGTCATCCATTTTAGCGTTACATATCGCTCTTATACACAGCTTTTGGATCTTAAATACCCTGTCCGAATCCACCGAGTTTCCCCACAAAATCAGACCATAAGAAAGCACTGATGACACATAACCGTGGTATGCTGTTAGTGCAGCTTCTTTGGAAACGGTTAATCTAAGTTTTCTTAAAGCAAACACAAAACGATTTAATTTATTACAAATTTGATCAATCTGTTGTTTCCAATTTAGATTTTTATCTATCATCATGCCAAGGAATTTTACAGAATTCACCTCTTCAACTGTATCATTTTTATATCTAATTGTCATTGGTATTGAAATAGAATTATATGATTGAAATTGTATACATTTAGTCTTAGATATATTAATGTGTAAATTATTTATTCTCATCCATTCAATAACGTCATTCAATTCTTTATTAATATCATTTTCGAAATCATTCTTTTTATCACAATTTATGACTAGCGTGGTGTCATCCGCAAACATTATACATTTCTGTTTTGTAGCCCTCGGTAGATCGTTTACGTAAAGTAGAAAAAGCAAAGGTCCCAGTATACTTCCCTGCGGAACACCAGAATTACACGTCTTAAATTCTGATCTGTAGGTCTGTTTTAATAGCATTTTATTTTGGCTGTCCGGATCTTTTGCCAGTTGCTTAATTTCCACAGATTGCATTCTGTCCTCTAAGTAGCTTCTCATCCACTCTAGCGCCTTCCCCCTTACCCCATACACCTCAAGTTTATTCAGTAGTTTGATATGATGAACAAAATCGAAAGCCCGCGACATATCTAAGAATATCGACACCACAGGAGTTGCTTTGTTGATACTCTCGGCTATGGATTTGACAAGGTCAAAACATGCAAGAGTAGTCGAGCGACCACTCCGAAACCCGTATTGTTCCGTGCAAAGTAGGTTATGTTTATTTAAGAAATCTTGCATTCTTTTGTTAACTGATTTTTCAAAAATTTTAGATAATATAGGTACTAATGTTATGGGCCTGTAATTTTCTATGTTAAGTTTTTCTCCTTTCTTGTATAACGGTTTGACTATGCTATACTTTAACTGTCGTGGGAAAATTCCACCAGAATATGACAAATTGATGATATGAGCAAGAGGTGAAGATATATACGAAGCACTTACTTTCAGTACTTTTGTTGTGATGTCATCGAAACCACTAGACTTACTATTGCTTAATGACATGATAATATTATAGATTTCGCTCTCATCTACTGGCTTTAGAAACATGGTATGAGGATTACAATGATTTAAATTAAGTTTATATGTAGAATTATCCAAAGGTAAGTTTTGTTTACATACTAAGTCTATAAAGAAGTTATTAAATACATTACAAATTTCATTCGGATTAGAATATATGTCATCGTTATGTTTTATTATATTTATGTCATTTTCATGTAATTTATTTATTATAGTCGAGGAAATAGCCTGCCAAGTAGCTTTACATTTATTTTCGCTATTTTTTATAAGTTTATTATTAGAATTTTTTTGAGCAATGTTAAGACATTTCTTTAATAAAGTGCTATATGTCTTGAAATTATATTTGTTGTAGTCTTTGTTATACCTATCGTATCTGTATTTTAGATACAGATCGCGCTTGACTTTACAAGACTTTCTCAACCCCTTCGTAAGCCAGTGTGTTCTTTTGGGTTTGTTATTAACTTTAATTTTAAGTACCGGAAAGCATAGGTCATGGAACAGGCACAACAGATCATAAAAATGATCAAACGCGTCCGTTACATTTGTACAATTTATGACATCCGAAAAGGAGAGGGCCGATAAGCACTCACAAAACTTTCGCATATTTTCTTTACTATAATCTCGCCTGTACTCAAACCATGTTCTACAAGCGTGTAGTTTTTTCACTGGCAGAGTTAACGACTGAGCGGTTTCGTGATCCGAGAGCCCCAAGTGGTGTATACATGGTTTCGCATTTTTGACATTGCTTGCTATTTGATCAATACATGCATCAAGTCTTGTAGGAACTGTTATATGAGCCACTAAATTATATGTGTCAAGTAAACTAGTGAGGCTGACAGCGGCCGATGTTTGTTTTAATAAATCGATGTTCCAGTCACCGCAAATGATATGTTTCTTATTTTTAAATCTGGTAGTTAAATAATTTAGCAAAATATCCATTTTATGGAGAAAAATACCGACATGTGATTTTGTCTGGTCTGGTATTCTGTAAATATTAACAATAACAACTCCTGCAGCAACAATTTCAATGCCACAGCATTCGAAATAGAATTTCGTGGCTAATTGAGTGACAAAAGGCAAAGACTTAGTCTCATAATGTTTTTTTACTAAGATGCATGTTCCTCCCCTCCCCCTATCACGACAATAAGCTGAAACAAGTTTGAAATTGTTAATTATCACATTGCTCTCCGAGCCCTTCCGAATAAAAGTCTCGCTTAAACATAATATATCTACATCTTTACCGTTCTTGCATAAATCATCCAGAGCTATTTCCAAAAAATCAATTTTACTGTACAACCCTTGCATGTTTTGATTCAGAATTATTATTGAATTTACGCTGGGACTAGAGGCTGATGTCAGGGGACTTTCGTCTCTTTTGGGAGAGGTATTATGGCTGACAGGGACGAAAAAAGTTACGCGCCATACATGCTACATCTGCGGATTTTGCACACGGAAAAGTTTTATTAACTACTAAAATACATTTTGATAAAATCATTTGCTCATAAAGCTTATGCGTCATCCAATTTAAAAAAGATAGATGATTCGTATTTACATTTTTAAATAAATCGATTATTTTACAATTTTTATATTTATTCCCAATCATTCGCAATTCATAGAAAATAAGTTGATTATTTTCTAGCCTATTGTTGAACACATTTAATATGAATACATTATTTTCCTTAAATTTAGATAAGACACGATCTACATTCGACAATAATAAATAAGGATCTCTGTCATTATGACCGACGGACAATACAATAATATCCTTGTTAGTAATCACTTCAGACGCAGAAAGAAGACTGTTGAGGATTTCCGAACTTCGTGCGTAGGGCTTGATCGTAGCCGTTGCGGTGAATTCACCCATTTTATCACATCTGGAATAAGTTAGTCGCGATGCTAAGCCGCGCGCATATTCGTCGCCGAAGATGTAAACCGTAGGTTTGTCCTTAATTTCGTCCAAAGATGTAGGTATTAAAGGGGTACTGCCACGCAACGGTTGCTCAATAGGTGACATATGTGGACTTTGATCTGCGGGCGCAACTGCATGCGAAACATTTTGGTGCGTAAGTACATTCAACTCGATGAAACTTTGATTCAAGCTCTGACGGTTCGTTGATTTTCTTTTAGGGTGTTTATGTTTACTAGACCCCTTTTTAACTGTATTTACTGATTTACTTAAGTTTTTGAGATGCTGGACTTTGTTGTCATAGTTTTTAATTTTATCCTTTAATGCGAAGTTCTCCGACAATAATATTTCAATTTCATTTTCCGCTACTTTTAATTTTTCCTGCAGTTCTGATACAGTTTTCTTTAACTCTTCAGTTTGAGCATAGGACGGCATTCGCTCAGGGCAACTTCGATTCATTTCAAAGCCTGATGAACACGACGAATTCTCAATATCATCGTCGTCGATTGATACGCTAGATAGTAAGTCGAATGAATTATTAGTCGGAATCATTGCACGATATGTTCTGCGTAAAGTTACATTCTCATCAGGTATTGAGCGACAAGGCTGGCACTTCCAGACGAGTTTAGTTTCAGTTTCCATAAGCCGAAATCGTTTGACACTTACATTGCAACAATCTAGGTGAAAATGTGATTTACATGACAAGCAGACGAGAAATTCTCTGTGGCTTATCATTTGGTTACATTTGTCGCAATTCAAAGCCATTGTGTTTAAAAATAATAAACTATTGCAATCAAACGGCGCAGGAGTAGGCCTATTTTTACGGCAAATTGAGTCGCCGGGTGCTTTGATTGCCTAAGTACTGTGTATGCAAACAATGATAACAGGCACAGACAAATATAACTATCTCGTTTATTCATTGGCGCATTACGGGTCTTTGCACTACGTTGCATATACGCTGCACTCGTCACTCACTGAGGGCACAGGTAAAAAGATAGTTGACTCGCTTCGTCGTTAGCGCATCACAGGTGCACCCAATACGAATCGCATTCGCCGCACTCTTCTTTCACATTGCAATTTGTATTTAACGGCAAAATAAATATTTCAATGATTAAATTTGTTTTAATTGTCAAAAATAACACGATAAATCACTTTTTAATGTCTCCAATATGAAAGTCACGGCAAATAAGCACTTTAAACTTAGTTTTCATTTAACAATAGACTGTTTATAGGTAAGGTGTAAGTCCTGTGTAGCAGAGATCATTAACTAGGATTTGATAGTTTTCTTGCGTCTTTTCGATTTCGGAAACACTGTCGCGCACTTATTGTTAACTTAGGTACAAACTTTTAATAATGTGGACTTAAGTACTTGTTATTAACTAATATTTAAAATTAATAATCACGGATCCGATGTTTACTATAGGCAGGGTTGCTATACTCCAGAGACCGAGTACTATCAGCTGTAAAAATATCTGCATCTAATAAATTAGGACCTTATATAAACAAGTACACTAAATTATATTAAAAACAAACAACAACAAATAAGTACGACTCCAACATAACTCCATCGGTCACAACCTGCCTTGGTCGAGCATTGGAAGATTAGCGTCATTTTTTAAGAATAATAGACTGTGGTCGATATATCCCGCGGGCTTATTTGACCCTATACCCATAGACAGTGGTTGATCCAGCCCGCGGGCTTAGTGGACCCTATACCCATAGACTGTGGTCGATATATCCCGCGGGCTTAGTTGACCCTATACCTATAGACAGTGGTTGATCCAGCCCGCGGGCTTAGTTGACCCTATACCCATAGACTGTGGTCGATATATCCCGCGGGCTTAGTTGACCCTATACCCATAGACAGTGGTTGATTCAGCCCGCGGGCTTAGTTGACCCTATACCCATAGACAGTGGTTGATTCAGCCCGCGGGCTTAGTTGACCCTATACCCATAGACAGTGTTTGATTCAGCCCGCGGGCTTAGTTGACCCTATACCCATAGACTGTGGTCGATATAGCCCGCGGGCTTAGTTGACCCTATACCCATAGACAGTGGTCGATATAGCCCGCGGGCTTAGTTGACCCTATACCCATAGACAGTGGTCGATATAGCCCGCGGGCTTAGTTGACCCTATACCCATAGACAGTGGTCGATATAGCCCGCGGGCTTAGTTGACCCTATACCCATAGACAGTGGTCGATATAGCCCGCGGGCTTAGTTGACCCTATACCCATAGACAGTGGTTGATCCAGCCCGCGGGCTTAGTTGACCCTATACCTATAGACATTAGACAGTGGTTAATAAGGTGCTTCTTATTTTTGCAATTTTGTAGGATGTTCGGACCAATAAAGGAGCTCTTTGCTCTCCCGATTGCAATTTTCTATGGGGCACCCTCTCATTTTGTTATTTGATAAGTAAACCATATTTGATTTTTTTTTCTATTTTTTAAATCAAAAATTAGGGGTCGCTACCGAAGTACGAAGTTCAAGAAAGGCAAAATTATTAGTCGTTTTTTTTATTACTTCGGTAGCGACCCCTAATTTTTGTTTATAATAATTGAAAAAAAAACCAAATATGGTTTACTTATCAAATAACAAAATGAGAGGGTGCCCCATAGAATTTTGCAATCGGGAGAGCAAAGAGCTCTTTTATTGGTTCGAACATCCTACAAAATTGCAAAAATAAGAAGCACCCTAGTGGTTAATATATCCCGCGGGATGAGTTGACCGATTGGCCGATTTGCCCCTAACATAAACACTAGTGGCCAACCGAGCCCGCAGGCTGAGTGGGGTGCGGCCGAGTTGCCCCTAAAGTCACGGTACTTTCTTTATTTATCAACCCGCTTATTCATAAATGTCTGCTAACTTAAGGAGCCGCTAAGTATTGTTTGTTTCTTTCGTTCTTATAAACATTTGGGTAAGATATTGGTAAGATGGGCAAAATGTAATTGACTAACGATTAACAATTAAGATTAACCTAAAAGTAATCGATTAACGATTAAATTTGACGATTAATCAATCTTAATCGTACGTAGCTTGTTCGAATAATTTAATCACGATTAAATCTATAATCGATTGATTAATTAGATTATTTTTTGATTAACAACAGATTTTTTTGTGAGTAAATGTCGGGTTACGCTGACAGACTCATACCTTCAGGTATGTATAACAATAGTAAAAACTTTCTGCGAGCATTTCATAATGGCGGTTACCTTTGGTAAATAATATGTCAAAACATTCGTCAGTTTTTGACAAGTGGTAACAAAGGATGTTGAACGATAACACATTATTTTATGCACTGTGTTTGAAGAATTCTTAATCGAGTAATTTAGTCGATTAAAATAACGATTGATTAATCATTATACAAATTCCGCGACGATTATGTTAATCTTAATTAAATTAATCGCGATTAATTTGCGACGACGAATTGTTTAGTCGATTAATTAGTTGATTAAAAAATAATCATTAATGCCCATCTCTGGTAAGACAGAAAGAGACAAACAATACTTAGCAGCTTCGTTAAGTTGGGAAACGTTTATAAATAATAGTACCCCCTGCCGAAAATTCGGCGGCCGGTGGTCCGAATACCGGATATTCGGCCGGATCACCGGCCGAACGGATAGCTGTTGCATTTCTAATAGCATCTCTAATAGCTGTTCATACCTCTCACAATCGCAGTCAAATCAGACGCCGACTTGGTGCCAACGGATCCATCACTTTAATCAGTGTGTGTTGCCAGTGATGACGACAAACAGTACTGAAACGTGGTCGCTTACAATGGGCCTCATAAGAAGGCTCAAAGTCACCCAAAGGGCAATGGAGAGGGCTATGCTAGGAGTCTCTCTGCGAGATCGGATTAGAAATGAGACCATCCGCAGCAGAACCAAAGTAACCGAAATAGCTAAACTGAAGTGGCAGTGGGCGGGGCACATTGCGCGTAGAACCGATGGTGGACTGATGACCTGGTGAAGGTCGCAGGAGTCCGCTGGATGCGGATGGCACAGGACCGGTCATTGTGGCAATCTTTGGGGGATGCCTATGTTTAGCATTGGACGTCTTTCGGCTGATATGATACCCGTTAAGTAAAAAAAAATGCATACTGGCTCACGATTCTCGGAGATACCGAGTAACATACATACAAAAAATCTGTCGAATTGAGAACCTCCTCCTTTTTTGAAGTCTGTTAAAAATGTATAAAATGTACATAAGGTCCACTTAATCATCCTCACCTCAATACTGCATCCCATGAGGGAATTCCTTTCATAAGCCTTCAGCAATATGGTGTAGAAGTTTGGCGGCAGTTCGGTCATGTCATACATTTCTGTTACTCCGCCCGTGAAATCTTCCATGGCTTCGCAGGTCGACCCACCTTTCAGGGCTTCGTATGACCCGTGGAGCCTGAAACAAATAAAAAAATCAGTACGTCTGTTTGTGGAAAAAAAATATTTTTTTTAAAGTTTATATGACTGTTATAAGACTTTCTTGGTATAAGCCTTCTCTAGTAAGGCGCTTCAGAATTTAATAGTCTCCGAAAAGTGGAGAAACACCGGTTTGCCACGGATATCGACAACCTACTTCAATGACTAAGTCCTATATGACTGTTATACGACTTACTTGGCATAAATCTTCTCCAGCAAAGTGCTCCAAAACTCAACAGTCTACGAAGAGTGGAGAAACACCAATTTGCCATCCTATATCGAATGACACCTATATGACTGTTATACGACTTACATGGCTTTCTCCAGCAAGGCGCTGCAAAACTCATTACTCAGTCGAAGTTAGAAGTTACTCATTTAAAAAGTGGAAGAACACCGGTTTGCCATCCTACATTCAATGATTCTTATACGACTATTATACGACTTACTTGGCATAACCCTTCTCCAGCAAAGCGCTCCAAAACTCATTACTCAGTCGAAGTTAGAAGTTACTCATTAATAACTTTTTAGCTACGATTCAAAATGCCGACATTTTCTCTGATAGATGGACACAACTTAGACGAAAAATTTACCATTACCTTAATACCTGCTACTGTACCCTATAATTTTATGTTATTACTATTAGAATTATGTTAGGTTATAGATAATTCCACATGTAATGTCTTGGCGTAAGCTGTTTTTTACATGGTTGTTGTTGAATAAAGAATTAGAAAAGTGGAAGAACCCGATTTGCCATCCTATATTCAATGATTCTTATACGACTTACTTGGCATAAGCCTTCTCCAGCAAAGCGCTCCAAAACTCATTGGTCTCCGAAGAGTGGAGGAAGACCAATTTGCCGCGGTATGTGGGCAGTCTGTCGTCGATCACCACGTCCACCCATCGGCCGTATTGCCAGAATCTGCAAAGAAGGTAAAAATTGTATATCTTTAAGACTTTTCAACCCCTTTAAAAAAATAATCGTTAGTCAAAATTAGGACTGTCCTTTTCTTAATTCATTAGTCAAAAAAGGACAGAGCTAACATTTATCTGCTGCTGCTGTTAACTGGAGATCAATCCTAAGACTGTCATTCTTCGAATTCCACGGATAAAGATATCCGTCAGATAAAATACATATCCTTCCCCAGATATATAAAAGAAATGGACAGCTAACATTTCTATAATCTATGTAATATACTGGGTTATTTTTTCAGCAGTACAAATACTCTAGGGGGTGTATAAGTAAGTCATAATGAACAACTTTTACTATGGGGCCGAACCTGAAATCGCGAAAAAAAAATCAGCTGTTCCATAGAAATTGTCGACTCATGATCGTCTGAAATGTATGAAACAGCTGATTTTTTTTTTCGCGATTTCAGGTTCGGCCCCATAGTAAAAGTTGTTCATTTTGACTTACTTCTACACCCCCAGTATTTGTACTGGTGAAAAAATAACCTTGTATATAAATGTTGTATTGTGTTGTTATGTATTGTTATTTGTAATGTAGTTAAGATATTAAAATGTAATAATATATATGTAATGTAATAGTGTAATAATAATGTGTAATACACCGGTGTTGCCCCTGGTTGTCTCTTGTGACGGCATTTACGGGGGCCCATCTAGTCGGCGGCGAGTCACCGCCTGCCTCGATAGCAAAGAGAAATCATTGTTATGGCAGGTGTCCGGACCTCTTTTCTATAGTTCCATTTCTGATCCATCCATCCTCCATCACCATAGCCCATTAGTCTTTTCCATTCCTTCTCAATAGTCTCTATGCGCCTGCTGGGACCGGTTTACGGATATGTATTTGTGCCCGTGAATGGGTTGCAGCAGGTGTACAACACAGCAAATTTCTCCAAAGGGCCTCTACGTGTTGGATCTATATCCCCGCGCAAGCCTATCAAAAAACCGGGATTTGTAAGCCCGTGATCGTCAAGGAAATGTGTAATAATAAAAAATAATAATATGAATGATCCCTGTTGGTCGAGAAATAAAGGAATTGAAATTTATCTGATGGAAAAGAAAGGCCGAAATCTTTAAAAAAATTGCAACAGCTAAAAGATGAGCGTTTTTAAAAAAAACAATGCGATTTGTCTATCTTGAAAAATCGTCATCATTGTACGAGCAGTTTCGACCCCTACGGGACAAAGAAGACTTAAGTTTTTTTCTTATAGTGTTATGCACTTTGTATGGCGGTAATAGACATGAAAGTTAGATAAACCTATGGAAATTCTGGGTCTATTTTTTATGCTATCGCTACGGAAAGAGTTTATATTTTCTGAGTAGAAATAAAACACTATGAAGTAGTGGATTTGTTTTTTACTATCGCTCAGAAATGAGAAAAATCATGTTCATATAATCGTATACTCAGTTATCCGCTCTAATTGTTGGGCACAGTTTCTTCACTCTCCAAATGCAAAACATGTTTTGAAATATTTATAAAGAGTAATCATAAAAAATTGACAGGAGACCATATGCATTAATTGATATTCACAACTGCTTTATGGTGAAGGAAAACATCGCGTGGAAACCTGCATACATCTGCAAAGAACGGGGCCGATAATTAGGAAAAACTAGTGGTAACGGGAAAGGTTGAGGGCAAAAGACGAAGTCCCAAGAGATGGTCAGACCAGATATCCGAACAGCTGGATCTTCCCATTACCACCGCGATCCATCCAGTCACAGATAGAAACATTTCGTCGGTTGACAACCAAAACTCACTAAGTAACAAATACCTACTTGAAATAGAGATCGTATCTAAGTTCTGATTCAATACTAACATAAGAGGTTGCTAAGGGTAGTGACAGTTTTTATAGTGAGGTTTTGTTGTCAGCCGACGATTTCATAAACCGCAAGTGGAGTCACGATCCTTAGCAATGGAATGGGGGAACGATTAAGAAGAGAATGTGAAGTTCCCAATAAGTATTTGGCCAGCCTTGGGGACCACGCAAAATAGGCACGTTTATGGAAAATAGCCAGAATAAATAATAAATGCATTAATTGATAAATACTAACCGGAAATGGAAGACACCTGCATATTCCTCTTCGAAGCTCTGATCATCGGGTACAACTTGGAAGAACAATCTGGAAATAAAAGTACGTATTGTAATAGTATATTACATCAGAGGCCGGGAAAATGAGGATTTCCGGCCAAGTTGGTATATACGGCCGAGCGAGCGTGCGAGCGGGGCCGGATAGGTAACGAGGCCGGGAATCCGTTTTCACACCGAGGCATGTATAGTGCTTTTCTCAAACATACAAAGAAATACAAAAAATAATAACGACAATGTTGTCGGAATTAAAAAAAAGTTACTTTGCTAGGCCTTTGCATTTCTCCGAGCCATTGATTTAGAATATATAAGTGGATCCCCAAACAGCTCAAAAAAATGGCCCCAAAAAATGGGCTGCAGAAGTAAATATTGCGGTCCTTTTGCTCCGCTATTCAGTTCTGACAGTTGACATTTGGTCACCTTACGGTATAGCATCATTATTCCTTAAACAAAAAGTTTCTACTATTTTGCGGTGTTTTTCGCAAATTTGACACTTATTGCTCACTTCACAAAGTTTTTTATTCTTTGAGTTTTTTTTATTATAGTTTATTGTAAGTGAGCGTTATTAGCTTCAACTGAAACATGATAGAAATGACTTTTAGTGCCACTTTTACTGGTTTTTTTGTTTGGCTCTGTGCGTCCATTTATTATTTAATGTCATTGCTCCGAGCGTTTCAACCGCTGTGTCTTCGGTGGCAACACTATTACCAGATTTCCATGGGTATCTCACACCTTTTTTGGATATATTGGTTGTCGTCAACTACGTCTACCAATATATCCAAAAGTTTTTGCATCTCTCACGGGATTCGGCTGCCACCGAAGTCAACGTTCGGAGAAATTGCCATTAAATCTTTAATCTGAGTAGAGTTCTCTGTCTGTACCTGCGACCATATATAACATGGACGTCTAACGCCAGATGAAAAATGCCCCCAAAACCAATTCTTCAATTGTGCCAAGATGGGCAGGACATGGCGCTTTTTGTGACACCGCGCATATTTCGGCGCAACATCTTTGACAAATGTTTATTGTATATCGCCAATCAAAACTTTGATGGACCAATCACAACTATATTTAAATGGCGGTCTAAGTTTTTATAGGTGACATTCAAATTCATTGCCGTGATGCATTGAACAGGGGGTGACACTTGTCAACTAAAATTCAGGACCGTTTTTGAAAGGCAATTTAGTATGGCGCGCGGCTTCCATGTTTTACTTGTTCGTAGGTCTGTCAATTACTTACTTCCTGTGGAGGGTGAGGTTGGCAACAGCGGCTAGCAACCAGCAGTCTCCTAACTCTCCTTGCTGGACGTCGAAACGGCTGTAGCCTTCTACGAAGAGTTGCGGGTCGTCGCATATTTCCTGTACAAAAATATATAATGTAATACACGTATGAAATTTGGGCGGATTTTAATTTTCTTGACGTTTTTTTTAAATTTTACATTTTTTCTACTCAGAATCACGAGCTCTTTCGATCCTGATAAAAAAAAAGTTTCCCAAAAAAACATTTTTCATACACTTTCTTCGACCGTAACTCAGAGGAAGTCAAAAAATTTATGGAATTTTCGGGACACTTTTTTTCTGCTAATAAGGATTCAAAAAGCTTGCGATTCTGAGTAGAAAAATATAATAAAAAAAACAAATATGGAAAAATTAAAAAACGACTTCAAAATAAAAATCCGCTCATTTAGATCCTAATTAAAATCAACGTCATGCATGGCTTACACTTTACAGTGACAATATTAATTATACTGAATATAAATATATTACTAGGCCTAAGCCAGCTTATTGGTCGATACAAGTGTTCTTTGTAGTACAAGCCACAGGAAACTTTGGGTCTTTCAATAGCCGGCCTTTAGAGAGGCACCGGTAAAATAAAGTTTGGTCTGTACTTACATCGTAAACCGAGATTTTTGAGCTACTTTCGCATGTAGCAAAGTGCCTTCTGAAAGGCATCCCTAATAGTAATAGTACTTACACTAGGCCTAAGCCAAGTTATAGGCCGGTCCAATCGTTCCTTGTAGTATAAACTGCGGTCGGTGGCTGGAAACTCAGGGTCTTCAAAAAGCCTGCCTTCTGAAAGGCAGCGGGAGCGGATATCCTTAAAATCCTGGTAGGTCGCTGGGCCGAATGATGATGGACGGGTTTCGCCAAGCTGTAAGAAATAGAGAGTATTTTAGTACAAAATAAATCAACATTAGTCGTTAGGTGTTATATTCACTTTGTCCCCTTATTCATAAACGGCAAGCAGATAAATATTCTTTGTCTCGTTCGGTATTATTAATGTATATAAAACCAAAAGGGACAAAAGATACTTACCGGCCTGCTAAGTTAGGAGACGTATATGAATAAAGGGATTTAATTTTTGAATAGGTTAGCCCACAGAATTAGATTTGGTTAGAAGAAACAAGTTCATTCATTTGTATGGCGGCCGAGCGTGTCAGATTTTGTACTGAAGTTTTTGCCTATGATTTTAAATATGTCTCAGGCCCTTGAGTATTCATATTTTTTTGTGTTGTTGCTATTAATATTACTTAAGGAGGCATTATTAATGTTTTTGTTCACTTCAACTTACAAAATTTGACGCCCGAAAGCTGCGATTAAAGACGGACAACTCAGTGGATTTCACTGAGTTCATTTGACACGCTAAGTAGATACGTTTGCTTGATCTAAGGTATATATGGCATCTGTGGGTTAGCCAAAAAATTGTATGAAGGGTTTGAGGATGGTTTGTTCAGAGTGCTAATTCGTCTGCCATAGCTCATTCGCAAAACGACATCTATCATGCCTATATTGTGCCATCCCAGCAGACCTAGCTAAGATGCCTTTCTGCAATCGTATACGATAAGCGATAAGTCACGTGACCGCGGCTTATAACGGTCCCGTTTTATACATTTATAGTGCTACGCGTCACGTTCGCATTTGCATACTTGTTAGAACGTGAGCCTTTATAATGTGTGGAAACGGTCACGCGACTTTTCGTACGAATCTGTCAATTTTATACGTTTATTACTTATCGCTTATCGCTAGGGTCCATCGTCAAACATATTGAGTTGATAGAACAATCCCTGGGGTAGGCGAACTAGGGGGCAATTACACAAAAGATCCCAAGGGGTCGAAGTGTATCCGTAAGGGCCCCACCAATAAGATAAGATATCGCTTATCGTACGATTGCAGAACGGCTTGCTCCTGCTGGAGTCTTGTGGTCACATGTCGATTGACAGCAGTATGGAAATTGGAGACCCTAGGAGTTTCAAAGTGCTAGTTAAAAATGTACTAAAGCGGCCGATTCGTCGTTCGCCTAAAGGTGCGGTTAAACTAAAAGAGCATTCGCTGTTCTAGCGCCCGTTCTAAGAAATCAACCAATCACGTTTCGTGTACCGCAAAACGTGATTGGTTGATTTCTTAGAACGGGCGCTAGAACAGCGAATGCTCTTTTAGTTTAACCGCACCTTAAAGCCGCGTTTTCACTTAGTGTTCTGAGCGAGCATTCCATTGTTCGTGGGCTGACGGTGACGAACGAACATTTTGCTATGTGAAATCCTGTTTTCATCTGTCCAGGAACGAACGAATGCTCGCTCAGAACACTAAGTGAAAACGCGGGTTAATGCGGTCGCCGTATGACAAAGTCATACGGCCATGCGGCCAACAATAACAAAGTATAATTCTAATCAGATTACATATTACTTTAGGTGCTACTATATGTGACGGAGACATTTGCGACCAGTAGGCTCAGCACAGGATTAGTGCGACAATATGTCGCCGCGAGATAGACAATCCATCCCGCTTTTATTCATATAGGTAGTAAAAGATGGAAAATCTATCTCGCGGCGACATACTGACATACCAATCATGTGCTAAGCATACAGATCAAGATCAAGTCTTGGCTGGTTTCGGTCACAATCTAGTCTTGGCGTATTTTCAGAGCGAGATCCTTACTAACTTGTTGCCGAGTCCGTTATTAGGGAGATAGTGATTGGGTACCGCCACGGCATCTTCCTGGGTCATGTACCTAAGAGAAACAGGGTGTTTAGCTAGCTGCCAATCGCTAACGCTTAATCGTCAATCGTAAACGAAAGGCAGCTAACTGTCTTTGTCGCACTAATATGAAAGAGTGACAGAGAGGGAAAACTACGATACGCTACTAAGCGTTAGCGATTAGCAACTTGGCTAAGCATCCAGGTTTTATTTACGAATAATTGGGATGGTCCTTAGGGCTGCGATCAGTCCAGGTTTCCCCGGATTTCAGGATTTCTTAAAAAGTTTGTACATTTGATCACGTCTTCGATATTGATGGATATTGGTAGCCTGGTAGAGTCAATGATGCTGAACAAGATCCACCACATTTCTAAAAATGTCCCACACATTCCTTTTTTGATACCAGAAATGTATCTGGTATCAAAAAAGGAAACATCCATTCAAACTTTCCCGGACATTTTGGGAAATGTGGTGAATCTCACTCAGCATTATTGATTTGAACAGCCTACCAATTTCTAGAATAGAGCTCTGTTCTAGTTTGCGTCCGGGGATTTTCAATAAATGTCCGGGGAAAACAGGGACAGTTTTCGTGTGAGGAAAGTGAGGAAACGCCTGATTTTAAGTCAGGGACCGGAACCGTTATTTTCTCCATACAAAAAGAACGGTTCTTTTTTCGTTCTTCGGTATATAAATTGTAAGTTAATGGAGTAATTTAAAAATATGATATTGTATTGTAAGTTACATAAAATATTGAATAGTACATAAAGCGTATAAAACATTTAAACATTATGGGCCATTTCGAGGTTTTTGTAAGATACCGGTTCCAGTCGCTGTTTTAAGTATTTATTTACCGGCATTATAGTGTACTAAGTTCCGGGAAAAATGGGATTTACGCCAAATTGCTGGGTTTTTATAGTCCTTACCAATTTCCTGATGGCAACCCTACATTATGTAAGGTCCTTAAAACCGATTTGCTGATTGGCAGACTCGAAATAAAAACCTCTCAGATGCAACTTTTGTTTATAGTAACATATGATAAATCTTGGGCAAAAACTTGAAGAGGCCAAAGGCCATACCGTACTGATGCTAGGTAACATACAAGAATTGTCTATGTTAACTTAATCAATCAAATGTTTTTTATAGATATCTAATGGGTTTTTACCAAAATGTTGAATGATGCAAGCGAAAACATTTTTGATTTACCTAGTTTTTGCTCCTCGTGATTTAAATAGCTTTTAGTGCCACGAATAGCCTCGAAAATTATGACTTGCTCTATTTTTTGCAGATAATTAAATACCTACTGGTTTCTGCTTTACCGTATAGATCGTTGATAAAAGTTTGGATGGTATTTTAACCTAGCCGTGTGGTGACGGCAATAAGAATACATTTGTCGCCACTCCAACTCCTCCTGCGGGTGTCGTAAGAGTCGACTAAGCGATTGAAGTGTCACTGACCATTATTTGATAAAAGATTGATGATGGGCAGCAGCGTCATCATAGTGGACACATTACTGCGATCGCCAATCCGCTTGCCCAGCGTGGCGATTATGGGCATCTCCCTCC
This sequence comes from Thaumatotibia leucotreta, assembly GCA_025490895.1. Lineage (NCBI taxonomy): Eukaryota > Metazoa > Arthropoda > Insecta > Lepidoptera > Tortricidae > Thaumatotibia > Thaumatotibia leucotreta. The sequence continues at coordinate 33,466 of JALPQI010000747.1, forward strand.
TAATGCGTCTATACGCATAGTTAATAGGAGAGGCCTACGTCCAGCAGTGGACTATCATAGGCTGATGATGGTGGTATTTTAACATATTTTATCTACACTCGCGATCAATGACGATCTCAGGTATAATTTTTCATAGGAAATACATACTGTTTTCAAATATATTTTTTAAAATACTTATAGTACAAATGGAGCCGTTTTAACATCAGGTTGTATTGGAAGTAGTAACACTAACACTGCAGTCAAAAAGCGTTTATGAGCAAGTTATCCACATTTTTAGATAAAGATGTCATTATCTCTGAAATTAAGCCAAATTCAGAGTTTCATACGACATTATAGTCTCGAAGTGCAGTCAGAAATAAATAAATAAATAAATATCTTGGGACATCTTACTATATAATAGATAGATACATATAGATACTTAAATACATAGGACAGCCATGACCAAGGAACAAATATTTGAGATAAATAAATACAAAAATAATGCCCTCGCCCGGATTCGAACCCGGAACCTTCGGCTTCGTAGGCAGAGTCATTACCAACTAGGCTACGGAGGCTGACGACGTGGTTAAATCTTTCGGGTTATTAATGGGCACGGTGTATATCAATAGCGAGTTCTCGCAAAGTTATCTTCGAGCTTATCAAAACACACTAAGTAACAAATACCTAAATACTTGAAAAATAAAGCTCGTATTTCAGCTCTGATTTAGTACTGACATGTTTTATAGTGAGTTTAGGTTGTCAGCAGATGTTATGATTTAAACATTCTAATAATATATGATTAGAACACTTTGGTTTATTGTATAAGTGGGTAGTGTCGAACAATCATTCGTAAGTCACGGAACAGATAATGTCTTATTACAATGTTATCGATTTTAATGTCGATTGAACCATTGTTTTCGCGTATTTGGTTATTGTTATTATTAAATTATCACGTGCTACTTATATTAAACAAACAAATAAATCAGTAATTCTTTACACGAGTAGTTTTTGAAATATCCTAACTTTGTTTAATTGAAAATAAGAATTAAAAACTGACACTTATTCATAAACGTACCCTAAGTTCACAAGCCGCTAAGTATTGTTTGACTCTTTCGGTCTTATAGACATTGATGAGACCGAAAAGGACAACCAATACTTAGCGGCTTGCTAAGGGGGTAACAATGTTATCACGGTTTATCCGAAAAATTTTCGAATGTTTCTTGTACGGTCAACCAACTCTACCTAGGAACTATGTCAAAGCGACGTTATAAAATGATTTGCAAGAAATAACTACCTGTTATTTTGACATGGGCTTTGAAAATAATAAAAAAAAAAATACGAACCCAAAACAACTGCTCGCCCGTAGGCATACGCATTTTGCTCCCTTTATAAAACTCCGGCATTCTCAACTTATTATCCTGACTGGTCTCAACTGACGACCACTTCTTCTCAACTCGTTTCTTCCCTGTGCCTTTTGTAAGGACAACTTTAGGGGACCCTAGAGTTGCCTTCTCAAAGATCATGGCTTTATTCCTTATCACATTGCTATTCTCGACTACTGCTGATGTTGTTTTGCTTACTTCTTCCTCTATTTCCTTTTCTTTAGGCTGAACAACTTTGGTAGCCCAGAAAGGTTTGTAGCTAGTCTCTTTCCGAACATTAGATTGTTGGTACGTAAAATCCGAAATTTTCACTTTCTTCTCAAAAAGTCTGGAGAAGAAGCCAGTTTTTTCATTGTCTCTTTTGGATCTTCTGCCGAATATTCTTCCGGATTTTGGCGATTTGATAGAGACGGATTTCTGTTTCCAAATGCCAGCTGCATTTGAAGCTGCGGCCGTAGCATAGAACGCCTTAAGCTGACCAACATCTTTCTTGTCGAGTTTCACGAATTCTGCTTCTTTAACTGCCTTTACGTCTGCACTGTTATGCATTTTAAAAACAACTGATTTAGCTATTGCAGTAAAATCATTAGGCAAATCCCTTTATTTTGGTCAAGGGCTGATGATTAATGCAACATTAACTGTACTTGAACTGATATCGTTTTCCGGTATTATGTATTTTTAATTACCTATTTTCCGAAAACTGTGCTAAATATATCACGACATGTAAAACAATACAATAATACGTGTCCTTCGAGCGAGCAAATCACAATATCGATTTTCTGTCTATATTTAAAGATACTTCGTTATTCCAATTAAGTATAAAGCCTTTACAATATAACACTTTAAGCACATTTTTTTGGCTTGGCACACGAAATGTCATGTGTTACAGTTGACCATTCAGCGGTAACTGAAGTTATTGACTGACTGTAAACTTGATAAGTGCTATTAAATGTAGTGGTGACACATACATGTATTGTATGTATGTGGTACGGAAACCCATGGGGATAATGATAAGGGCGGGTGAGCAGTGGCTTGCGAATGCAATGTTTATTATTAAATTAAAGGAAAATGATATACCTATTGAAATAGAAATCACTTTTGAAAGATTATCCGAGTAAACAGAGTCAAAATGTCATTAATCATTTAAGAGCCGTGAAAGCAGAAGACGTGTGTACAAATCCCATCTCCGATATTGTCACCAATATCCCCGGAAGACGTCCACTGCTGAACATAGGCCTCCCCCAAAGATTGCCACAATGACCGGTCCTGTGCCACCCGCATCCAGCGGACTCCTGCGACCTTCACCAGGTCATCAGTTCACCTTGTGGGGGGCCTACCTACGCTTCGCTTTCCGGTACGTGGCCGACACTCGAGAACCTTCCAGCCCCAACGGCCATCGGTTCTACGCGCAATGTATGGTACATATAACTTCTAATATTTAAAATTTAATAGATATTCATAAGCGTCAAATTAATACAAAATGATGTATAAAATAGCTTATTCCGTAGCTATTTTATACATCATTTCGGTTACATATCTTTTCATTACAGTCATTTTGATTTAACCCTTAATTCGATAGAAATAAGGGATGGTCGTATGTTCAGGCCTCCTTGGCACTTAATAGTCAAACTCCAAATAATTCCGGTGCAAAAAATACAAAAAATGGGTCAAAGACCATGTCCAGTATTTTGGACGTTGTCGAATTAAGGGTTGAGACATAGTAGGGTTGGCCGTGTGGTGACGGCAGTAAGAATACATTTGTCACCACCCCAACTCCTCCTGCGGGTGTCGTAAGAGTCGACTAAGGGATTGAAGTGTCACTTACCATTATTTAATAAAAGATTGTTGATGGGCAGCAGCGTCATCATTGCATAGTTAATAGGAGAGGCCTACGTCCAGCAGTGGACTATCATAGGCTGATGATGATTAAGTAGTACTACTTTCTACGAGCTTTATAGCATTGAATATTATAGCCTGCACTGGAAACACGAGCACCGCAGGGGACAGAGAATCCCCATTAAACATCGATGTTATAATTAACTCCCGCAGCGTAACAGAAGCTTTTAAGCTAATTCCACTGGAAAGTATGGTTTAAACTACTTTATTTACCAGTCTAGTACTTGTTTGCTTAGTACTTACACTTTTAACTGCCAACCGTTTAGACCATTTAGACTGTCCACTCACAAAGCGAATAAAATATCTTCACGTATTTGATAGGTCACAGACAAAATGAAATAGTACATTACGACACAAGTGCGAAAAACGTGTCTCGTACGACGTTCTTTAGTACAGATGGCCCTTCGAAGTTTTGGACCTGACGTAAAATGAGCCACTTCTCGCACTAGAGCCTAAAAAAGGCACCATATGTACTAAAAAGTAAATTTTAAAAAAGTTAACTAAAACGAGGATTTTTAAGGATTTTACACTATTGGATTTAATTTATTCATCTTATTTTATTGTACTTTTTTACGTTCGTTCCACACTTGACAATTAATTGTGTTGATGTTATTTGATTATTTAATTTTGGCCGTGACATGTATTTATTTATAAAATGAACGTTTCATGTTATTTGTGATGTAAAACTAACACTAGGTTAAAATCTTAAAATTGTTTGTTTTGTGTTTGTAATTACTAATTAATGCAATATGGATGGACATTGGTCTGAAATAAATTTATTCAATAATTAACTGGGAAGTGAACACTACATCACTACACTACATAGTATAAAGTCACTTTTTCTGTCCCTATGTCCCTTTGTACGCTTAAATCTTTCAAACTACGCAACGGATTTTGATGAGATTTTTTTTAATAGGTAGAGTAATTCAAGAGGAAGGTTTATAATAAAGACCGTATTGTTATTTATAAATACAAGTTCAATCTGATCTAACTCTTGAAATATGTATTATTTTGCGTTTCTATGTTCTGAGTGTATGGCGTGTAGATATTTTTGAGTGTTATGTGATATATGGCTACTTTCCAAATTATTTATTTTAGGGTATTTATGATGCTTTCAATATTGCCTATCAAACGTATTTCGGACAAACCTATTCAGCTGAATGTAAGACTATTTCAGCGACTGCATGGTACTATTTTTAGAAACAATGATGCAAGATGCTGCCCGAGTATATTATCTAAACGGTGTCTTCAAGATTCCCCAATTAAGCATACACAAATTAAAGGTGGTGGATTTAATATTTTACTTAAAATGGGATTTTTACACAACGATTTAGATGACCGTCACTTTCTTATGCGTATGAGAACAGTAAAACAGCTATAAGAATCAGCCACACATAAAAGCCTTAATGAAACACCATGGGCTTGATCCATCGTTGTAACAGGAGGATATAAATGCTCCATGATAGTTATATTGAATGTCAAAGTCAGAATACACGTAAGCTATATACCATATTCTCTTTAAAGTATTCTTTCACGAATTCAGGACATCGTTTTTGTGAAATAGAAGTCCTATGAAAATACCTAAATGTTTGACATTACGAAACACGTGAAAGCGTGTCTCTCATAGTACGATTTTTTTTGTGTGAGATGTCGTCTTTTTCGCAGACCGTAAATTATTTAGCAGTATATGTCCGAAATATTTTTTATTACTCGGGAGGATTGGGTTAGTTGTGTCTAATACAGATACTTCACGTCGAGCTTTCAGGATGAAATGGGTACCTTATTAAAGCAGTAATTAGACACATGTATGTTTTTTATGTAAAAATGTAATTAAAACAAAATACGGCCTAGTAAAGTTGTATTTATAAATAACGATACAGTCTATATGTAGGTATAGTACCCGTGCGAAGCCGGGGCGGGTCGCTAGTTTTGCAATAAAGTACTAGGGCATACCTTGTACAGTCGCCGTGAGATATAGCGTATTTTATGGCCACACGTGTGCTTGAAATAACTAAATTCTTGAAAGTTTATTCACATTGATAACTTAACTATCGTGTAACTTTTTGCAAAAAAATCGATAACACGGTCTGCCTATGTTATATGTTAGGTATTTTCAAGGTCACAACGATAAACGGAATATTAGTCATAACGCATACTAGATAAAATGCGGTTAGCAAATAATAATCGGTTCTGTAAAATATTGGCCGCATAGTAACGGCAGTTATTGTAGGTATAGGTACCTATACTAATCGTCGTGGAACCTAAAAAATAAACAAATCGTCGGTTGACAACCAAAACTCACTAAGTAACAAATACCTACTTGAAATAGAGATCGTATCTAAGTTCTGATTCAATACTGACATAAGAGGTTGCTAAGAGTAGTGACAGTTTTTATAGTGAGTTTTAGTTGTCAGCCGACGAAATATGTATGACTGACTTTCCATAGCATTTGATGTCTTTGACACATATCGTGAAACGTGTTCGCAGATAAAAAGTTGATTCACCCAATAAACTTTTTTCTGTATGTTATTGCCATGGTAACGGTCGCCTCAGTCACGCTGGTTTTATGCAAAATTATGCTACTTAAACTACGCAAACATATATTTTTCTGGTGTTAATAAGCCCTTTCCTTAATGGGCCACCTACAGACATGCACTATTTGCAAGTTTCCCTGCTGTAAGTAGCATAATTTTGCATAAATCCATCGTGACTCAAGACGACTGTAACTATGGCAATAACAGAGAAAAAAGTTGATTCACTCAGATATAATTTTACGTTAATACTAATAAATTTCAATAATTTTAACTAAAATGTATGTGAAAGCAAGGTTTATTTTAAGTTCGTAATAAAACCAAGATTGTTTCCTAAAAGTGCGTCATTATTATTATTGCGGGCGTGCGTTAAGCATGAAATTACAGCTATGTCGCATATCGATCCGATTTTATTATTTAAAATTTACAGTTTTTTTATCGGTAAATAAAGTAGACGATACACTACCAACCTGTATTTTAATTTTAACCCCCTAACCTCTTCATACACGTCTCCTAACTTAACAAACCGATAATTATTGTTTGTCCCTTTCTTTTTTATCAATATGTCTATAAAACCGAAAGGGACAAACAATACTTATCGGATTACGAGTAACGTTTAACTCGTAAGGCCCAACATACTATTTTTTTTAAATCTTATTTTAAACCTTGCTATGGACTTGGAATAGTGGTGAATGTCGAATCAATCAAACAAAGGAAATGCGACTTTATTAAGTTTGTGAAATAAATAAAATAATAAATAAATATTTTGGGACATCTTACACAAATCCACCTAAAAGGCTTGTGATGTGGGTACCAAGCGACGATATATATAATAGATAGATACATATAGATACATACATAGACTAGACAACCATGACCAAGACAAATATTTGTGATAAATAAATACACAGATAATGCCCTCGTCGGGATTCGAACCCCGGAACCTCCAGCTTCGTAGGCAGAGTCGCTACCTACCAACTAGGCTACGGACTACGGAGGCAGGCTAAATGTCTCCTAACTTTTTTTTTACCATACCATTGATCACTATATCTATAAAACAAAGGACAGACAATACTTATCGCCTTACGAGGAACGTTTGTGAACAATAATATATGAACCTCGTAAATCCCAACATACTATTTTCTTTAAATCTTATTTTGAACCTTGCTACTTAAGGAATAGTGAATGTCGTTTGTATGTACAAAGGAAATACGACTGTATTAAGTTTATGCAATGTTGAAACATTTTCTTTTTCAGAAAAGGTAGACATTTGACCACGATCATACCTGCTGGGAAGTGATGATGATGATACAATCTACGATGGAGCACGCTTGCCTATGAGATACCTATTTACTCTTGCCTTGAAGATATTCAGATTACAATCTGTACACATTAAAGTGAAATGTACATTGTAATGCACATTAGGCCTTACCAGGTTAACGGGGTAAGTTTTCCCCAAAATATTCGACGTCGGAGGCTGAGGTCGTTTCCCGTCTCACGTTTAGTCTAGACATACTAATAGTATTGTCTAGACAAGTTTGGGGGAGCTTTTACGAAATCAGCCGACTTGTGTTGATACTTAGAATTAACCTTTTAAACGTTAAGGGCACCTTGCGAGGTAATATGAAGTACTTTCAGATCTGATAATAAGTATATCTGTCGTGGTGAGGAACATGTGCATAAAGGATTCACTGTCAGTACAAGGCGGTATCGGAAAGAAAGATAAATTGCAAAGATAGAAAGAATGAAAGGAAAAAAGAAAAGTAACTTAATATTCACTAAAACACACATGCGTGCATGCATCAGCCTATGATAGTCCACTGCAAGACGTAGGCCTCTCCTATTAACTTGGCTATACGCATTAGGAGGTAAATGCCCATAATCGCCACACTGGGCAAGCGGTTTGGCGATCGCAGTAATGTGTCTACTATGATGACGCTGTTGCCCATCATCAATCTAATATCAAAGAATGGTCAGTGACACTTCAATCCCTTAGTCGACTCTTACAACACCCGCAGGAGTTGGGGTGGTGACAAATGTATTCTTACTGCCGTCACTACACGGCTAACACACAAAAAAGACAACACACATACGCAGGACTTGCGAAAATCAGTAAAATTACTCTAAAATTAAATTCGTAACTCGTGTCCATTTAAAACAGTCCCTTCGGTCGTGTTTTAATTTATCGCCACTCGTTTCGACCTTCATTCTTTTCTCACTTGTCTCGTAAAGTACTATTTTGCAATAGAACCTTACAAGACCAATGCAATTAACTAGACATTCTCGCATCATTTAATATGCGCTCAATTGTCATCAGTCCAAACATCAAAGAGGATGATATTAACGATTGAAGAAAATGTTGTATCGCTGCCAAGAAGCCAACTAACTGATATGTCTCACAGATACGACATACATAATACATGGGTATGCATGTTAATGCATTGCAAACCATTTCATGAAGTATACCTTGAAATGGTTAGCTATTAACACGTTCGCCTCCGGTACTGTTTCACTAAGCGCTAATACTATGCCGATCGAAATTATCAGATTTGATAGAACTCCTATGCCATTGACACGCATGTGTGACTGAACAGATTGTACTCTTATGCCAAGCACTTGTGTCAAAAACGTTCGTATTTTTATGGCACTGGCATAGGAGGAAGAACTTAATTTATGCTAGTGGCATAAGAATAAGGTTACTCTGATCACGTATGTGTGTCACTGGCATAGGAATCTGATTTTGTTGGTCACACACGCTGTGTCACCGGCGTCGAACGTGTTAAGTTTGTCATTTTATCAAAAAAAAAACCAGCCAAGTGCGAGTCGGACTCGCGCGCGAAGGGTTCCGTTCCATTGTCAATTTATTATTAAAAAAATACAGTTAAATCAATCTACCTCAAAAACTATAGGAGATAATTTAATCAAACCAAAAATCGTTGATAGAGTTTATTAATGTGCATAACATATATTTTTTTTAGAATTTTATATCGCGTAGTTTAGAAAATAGAGGGGTCGGGGGTCGGGGGGACACATTTTTCGGACTTTGAGAGCTGATATCTCGAAAACGATTTGCTTAAATAAAAATGAGATTTATAAACCTGCATACCATTTTCCAAGACCTTTTTATTAATACCCCACACGCATATATACAACTAAAAAAATTTTCTATCCCTCAGTTACATGTATGGAGGGCCCCCACCAAAACGGTTTTTTTTACAATTTAGTATCATAATCCTGTAGCGGTTTATACAACACATATCCTTACCAAATTTCATTACTGTTGCATTTATAGTTTCCGAGTAAATCGGCTGTGACAGACGGACAGACGGACATGACGAATCTATAAGGGTTCCGTTTTTGCCATTTTGGCTACGGAACCCTAAAAATTAGGGGCAGTTCCAAAAAATTGTCTCGAGCGCAAAGGTTTCGGGTCAATTGTTTTTTTTTTCTGACCCACAATGTGAATGTGAACTGATATTTAGTGATGGTCGCAGGAGTCCGCTGGATGCGGGTGGCGCAGGACCGGTCATTGTGGCAAGTTTTGGTGGAAGCCTATGTTCAGCAGTGGACGTCTTTCGGCTGATATGATGAAACATTTCAAAGTATGGTTAGAGGTATTTTTACCATGACTTACTTTTTATATCTACGAAGTTGTCAAGGGACGTTTGACGAGTACTACACAGTCACATCTTTTTTTTTGTTTGTATGTAAAATTCAAGCTAAAAACTGATGTCAAAAAGGATCACCAATCTAAGTATTTCAAAAATATATTTGAATTGGGTCTAAATTCTTTTCGTTGTTTTGTTTCATACCACTCTGTCACGCTTTTAGTAGATATTTCGACTCAGTATATAAAAAAAACCGGTGCACTTGTATTTCTTTTTCACGCTGGATTTTAATCCATACATCAAAAATTGAAAACAAAACATCATCTCATACAAAAATCACCATTGCGTCACGTTGTTTAGGGACACAAAATAAGACAACGGAAAGAATCTTGACCTAATTCCACGAAAACTACCAAAAATATAGTTCATGAGTTATTAATATGTAGCAAAGTAATGCTTTGGCTTTTATATTATATCAAGCTAAAATTTGTAAGTTATCGACGTGTCATTCTAAAATTACCAGCTACTTTGCTATTGCTATCCGTAATTTCCTTCTAAGAATCGTTAATTGTTTACAAAATCATTGCACTAAAGTAGATTAATGTTGGCAACCGCAATCAAATGTATTTAGAGCACAGTTTGATGCTTTCTGGAGTCGTAAAAGCGACTCATCGCTTAAACTACAAGATGGAACAACAGCAAAAACCAGTTAGGTGCTTTTCGTATTACACACATATCATCAGACTATCTCAGTCCACTGCTGGACGTAGACCTCTCCTAGTGAAGAGACAATAATATTTTTTCCTTCTACTGACATTCGTTAATTTAAGTACACATCGTTGTTTTACTTTTGTCTCTCACTATCACAATGATTTTCATTATATATTCTAACGATTGCAAATCCTTATGTATTGACATTGTACCTATTGTTTTATTGCATTCATACCAACTGTAAAAATTAATGATTAATTTTTTTTTTTCTTCTTTCAAATTGACATGTAATAAGATTGTAATTATTGCGAATAAATGAGTATGAGTATTAACTATGCGTATAGACGCATTAGGAGGTAAATGCCCATGCCACGCCGGGCAAGCGGATTGGCGATCGCAATAATGTGTCCAGTCCACTATGATGACGCTACTGCCCACCATCAATCTTCTACCAAACAATGTACAGGCTACATCTGAACTTAAAGAAAGAAAGGTACCTATCTACCCAAGATTAAAAGTATGGAAACAAACGTAGGAATGTATGTATAGAGCTATCGAATTATTAATAATCATTTGAATCATAACCACATAATTTGTCGCTTTCGCTTTTATAGACATATATTATTGACAAGACCGAAAGGGACAAACAATACTTAGCGGCTTGCTAAGTTAGGACACTTTTATGAATAAGTGGATTATACACGGTGGTAGAGGTGTGCGCCGGCATAGAAATCGCCGGCGCCGCCACGCCGGCGTCAAGGTCAAATTATAACCCTGTACGTTCATACATATAAGGATGAGAAGATATTAAAAACTTAGATATTGTTTAGGACAAGTTTATTATTAAAAAAATAAGCACGAAACAAAGTTATAGATTGCATTTTATGCGGCAATTGTCATAATTATTATCGTGTACGAAAATTATTTTATTAACTCGCACAGCGGGCCCTACCGCGAAAAACGCGGTAGTACGCCTGGATCGAGTCGTCTACAGATTCCCAATACTACAGATTCCTAATACTACAGATAAGAGATAATACTTCAGATATTGTCAATAGTATGCATTTCTGGGTCGCGTTTTATAAAGTTACAATTTACAATTTCGCTGTTTGCCTCTCTTTCTAGCCAATATGTGAGTGCGTTAGAGAGGCAAACAGCGAAATTGTAAATTGTAACTTTATAAAACGCGACCCTGATTGTACATATTCCCAATAATACGAATTTTAAATGCTACAAATACCCAACACAACAGATTCCCAATACTATAGGTTCCCAATACCACGAATTCCCAACAGGTACTGCAGATTATATATGATGATTTCAAATACTACATTACATCATCGCCCACACTGCTAGTCATACATCGGTGTATAAACACACGAAATTTTTTTTTTTATATAAAATCTATTTTTGTACATTTTGATTTGTTTGACGTTATTATTACAAGCCTACAAAAACTGCAAGCCAAATTTTAAATGCGTTTAATATACTCATAAATAAATATTTCGTATTCTGTCCAAAAAGAGGAAACATACCGACATGAGAAATACCTTTCTTAAAATCCTTATGAAAAAAAAATTGTTACAAATTGGTATATTTTTGGAGGAGGAAACAGGCAACACAAAACCATGTTTTCGCCAATTTTCCGTAGGTATTATGAGGCGAAGCTGCAGTTGTCTACGAGCCCCGATGCAGTGGAGTTCGTCTAGTTCGAAACAATTTTTACAAATTTTGAATATTTTAAAAATGATCACATTATGCTAATGATAAATTGTATGAACGTTAGTCATGGTTAATGTACTACATTTCAAGAGACACAACAATCTGAAGTACGCTTTTGTTGTTTAATAAATCGATTTTAACAAACCAGTGTCTAAATTATATTTTCGTTCACCACCGTAATTCCGCGCTTATAAGCTTGAAGCAAAATTCGCAGTGCATCAGGTGTACCATGTCGTCTTTAATATTAATGGCGTTCTTTACATTCATTGATTATTTACAAAATTAAAAATTGTGGAAAAAATTTAAAAAAATAACTCTCGTAAAATAGTTTTTTTTTTATTCTGATTTATTAGGTCTAAATATTTTATACTCAAAGAAACTACTTTTGTACTACTATTGAGTAGTGAAGGTTTTGTCTCTAAACCTTTTCCCCCGGATGAACGGGATAATCTCGAAAAACTGTCTAACTGGACGAGAACATATGCATCGGGGCTCGTATTTCTAAGCCGTGCAAAGCGACAGCAAATATTTTCACCCTTTTTCCTCTAAAAATATCTTAATCTTATTCAAGAAGCACAAAAATCATTAATTGCAAACACTGAAATTAATAGAATCAGTTAATAGACAGTCATTAAGCCTCCTATGGTGGCCTAACGTAAATAATGAAAAAACATCCATCATCATCAGCAGCCTATCGCAGTCCACTGCTGGACATAGGCGTCCCCAATTTCACGCCACCGTTTTCGATCTTTGGCTGCTCGCATCCAGCTTCTGCCAGCCATCCTGCGCAAATCGACGCTGCACCTTGCCTGAGGGCGTCCTACACTACGCTTGCCGAGACGCGATTTGCACTCAAGAACTTGTTTAGCCAGTCGGTTTTACAGATAATAAGGCCAGCCCACTGCCACTACAGCTTGCTAACACGGTGGTCTAAGTCGATCACTTTGGTTCTCTGACGGATAACCTCATTTCTGATTCGATCCCGCAAAGAGACGCTGAGCATGGCCCTTTCCATAGCTCGTTGAGCGACCTTGAACTTGTGGACCAGCCGTACCGTCAGTGTCCACGTTTCGGCTCCGTACGTCATGACGGGTAGGAAGCACTGATCGAAGACTATTGTCTTCAGACACTGTGGGATCGACGATGTGAAGAATATAATATAATGAAAAAACACAGAGCTAGTAATACCTAGGATTATAAGCCTAAAAGCGGTTCAATAAGACCTACGTTACGACTTACTAGCAAGTGTGTTGAAAAAGCATTACAGTTGGGAATCAGTAGACGTGAAATCTAGAGAATATGGAATCTGTAGACATAGGAATCAATCAGTAATATTGAAAATCTGTAGACATGGGCAACCGTAATGTTGGAATATTAAAGTATTGGGATTATGTTTGTAAATCTGTAGTATTGGGAATGTGTAGACTTGGAATTCTGTAAAATAAATCTGTACAATTGGAAAGAATTCTGCCCAAGTAGTGTATTTTTTTCGTAGATGCGTATCAATATCTGAAAATCTGCAATCCAGAAATGCTGCGCATACAATCTTTTGGGTCAGAGGGAACCGCTTGTCGATATTCGCAAGCATATTGTTGTTTAATGTCAATATGATCAGCGTGGCGCGTAATTTAAATGATTTTATTCCGTAAAATTTTTGTCGCGGCGTGGATTTTGAAAACCTCGGCGGCGGCGGCGGCGTGGGTCCCGCGGCGCGGCGCCGCCGCGCCGGCGTGGCGCACACCTCTACACGGTGGTTAGTGATAGTGAGTAACCCGACAAACTTGAAAGGTGTATTCCTGACCACATTTAGAGACTATAATGTCATATGAACTTTTCTGGATTCGGCTTAGTTTAAGAGATAATGACAGGCTTTTCAAAAATCTATTTCTCCATAAGTCACTGAAAAATGCCTGCACGATTAAAATTCTTACACTAATTGTTTTCATCTTGACATACTCACTGATTAAAGTTAGAGAAAATCAGAAAAAAGTATCAGAAAAATGTACAACTAAAAAATATATATTACGTATATATATATATATATATATAAGTATTAGTAAATATCACAAAAAAGAAAATGACATATGTTATGTCACATAATATTTTTTGCTTCTTTTGACATCAAAAATGCAAAGTCTGTCGGTATACTCACGATAATCCTGTAAACTGTAGAAAGCGTATAATTTAATTGAAAAAATATAGCAATTCAGAACGCATGACCTGGGCAAGACGATCATATTCATATTCATAATCATTTATTCATAAAAAAACTCGATCAACTTCGTTGGCAGATTTACCTACGTTTTGCTCCGTTTTTTTGTGACCATGGCTAACACGTTAACAGATAAACTACTATCTTTAATGCCTTGTAAAAAGCGACCATGACTCCAAAAACAGGTAAAATGACATGACATTTAAAAGATAAGACAAAGACAATAATGACCATTCAAAATACAATGGATTTAGGACTAGAAATGGTGCTTTAAAACTATTTGGTAGAAATATTTAGAATTGAAAAGTCTGTTGTCAAATGTAAGGAACAATAGATTTGCAACCATGTCAAGGTGATTAAGTTTAGATTTTAGCAAGCCAAAGCAAAATTTGGTTCTTCAGTCCTTTCTCCCAGCTCTTGGAAAGAAAAGCATCATTATCATCATATCAGCCGAAAAACGTCCACTGGTAAACATAGGCTTCCCCCAAAGAGTGCCACAATGACTGGTCCTGTGCCACCCGCATTCAGCGGACTCCTGCGAACTTCACCAAGTCATCAGTCCACCTTGTAGGGGGCCTACCCACTCTATGCCTTCCGGTACGTGGCGGCCACTTGAGAACCTTTCAGCCCCAACGGCCCTCGGTTAAGAAAAGCATCACCGAAAAAAAATATTAAAAATCGTCTTCAACCGATTTCTCCACATCCCATCATCAGACCTCGACCTTAAGACCTCGATGGCCTGTCTTAACACGTTCGCCTCCAGTACTGTTTCACTAAGTGCTAATACTATACCGATCGAATTTATCTGATAGAACTCCTATGCTAGTGACACGCATGTGTGACCGAAAAGATTCTACTCCTATGCCGGCGACACAGCACTGTGTCAAAAACGTTCGTATTTTTATGCCACTGGCATAGGAGTGAGAACTTGATTGATGCTAGTGGCATAAGAATAAGATTACTTTGATCACGTATGTGTGTCACTGGCATGGGAGTACCGTTTTTTCGGTCACATATGCGTGTCACCGGCGTCGAACGTGTTAAGGTGGATTTACACCAAACGAGCGATTGCTCATTCTATCCCCACTTTACGAAATTCTTTCGCTACACAAAACGTAATTCCTCGAAATTCGTTGATTTAACTAATCGCTCATTATAGTCTAAAAAAAAGCTATTTCAAAAGTACGATTATAAGTAGAAAACATACCTAATTTTATTTGGAGTTTCCAATTCGCCCACTACTGTTGGATTACAAATATGATTTGTTGTTGTTGGTCGGTAAATATAATTACAATATTGAATATGAATAATAAATGTTGACATGTTTACGGTTTTTAAATGTAATATCACTGCGGCTTTCCTGTTATTGTTACCAGGCAACGAACTTGACATTGTATAAAATTGTGTTACGTTCAAATGATAAAAGGGCGTTTTCACAAACCGTTGTTGAAATCACCTTGTTATATTTAATTTGAACAAGTTTGGACTTGTTCTACTCAGAATCACGAGCTCTTTCGATTCTAATAGGAGAAAAAAATGTACCAAAATGTTTTTTCCATGTTCAAAGGCGGTAGCGTAATGGAAGGAATGAAAACCGTAAGAAAATTATGGGACATATTTTTTCTCCTATTAGAATCGAAAGAGCTCGTGATCCTGAGTAGAACAAGCCCAAACTCGTCCGAATTTCAACAACGGTTTGTGAAAACGCCCAAAAGATGAAAAGGGGTTATCAGAAAGGATGGCAATTTGCGAATATTCAACAAATAAGTAAAAGTAAATAAGGCTACATTGCACGCAGAGCAGATGTTCGATGGGGTCGAAAAGTGCTCGAGTGGAGACCACGGCTAGGCAAACGCAGCGTAGGTCGTCCACCCACAAGATGGACAGACGACCTTATGAAGGTCGCCGGGACACGCTGGATGCAGGTCGCATCTAACCGGTACATGTGGAGGTCCAGAGGGGAAGCCTATGTTCAGCAGTGGACGTCTTATGGCTGAGATGATGATGATAAAGTACAAATTTCCAGTTTAGTTAACATCAACACATGCATACAGTCCGTAACAACCTTCGGTTCTATACCTGTCCCGCTTACCTCATACAGGCATGCAAAAAGAACGAGTGAGACAGTTAATAAACCGAAGCTTTTTCTTACAGTTCACGGACTGTACCCTAACCCCCTTATTCATAAACGTCTGCTAACTTAACAAGCCGCTAATAATTGTTTGTCCCTTTCGGTCTTAACAATGTGTCCATAAGAGCAAAAGGGACAAACAATACTTAGCGGCTTGTTAAGTTAGCAGACGTTTATGAATAAGGGGGTAAGGTATCGTATCGGTGACTAATTTGAAATATACCTATATGTTTATTGAATATTGAATACATGTACAATTGGGCAGTCATTTTTATTTTGTAACTCGTCGGTTACGTTTTCCTGAGTCACCCTTAAAATAACAGTTTAACAGGATTAATATTCATGGTGTTTTTCTTCATATGCTATATATTTAAGGGAAGCTTATTTAGGTCAAATGGACGTAGTTACACAATAACGTTCCAACCCACATGAGTTTGACTTAAAAATTGATGACTTTGGCAGTTGACAGAAAGTTTAGATTTTAATGACAAACTCATGTGGGTTGGAACGTTATTGTGTAACTACGTCCAAATATAATTAATTTCTCTAAGAAACTAGTGTTTTAACTCTTACTGTTATTGAGTTATTAAAAAAATAAGTTTAATCACTGAACATGTGTATTGCAACCCTTATTACATTCTAATGTTACTTATTTTGACATGTGCCATCAGTCACCTAAATTTAACTTTTATTTTATTCATAAGGTCCTCTCACACTTACCATTTCATTTATTATATAAGAAAACAAAAAAAAACTTTTTTATCGAATTATCCAAAAGCCTATATACCAGACAACTACTATTAATGTCCCAAGTAACCTGTCTACTTTAACGCAAATCTTAACGAACACCCTGTTTATTCATCCACTAATCATGATAGTAGAGCGAACAGGATATTTTCGTCTAGCAAACTATGCAACTGTTGTCTCCTGGGTGACGCGACAGAATAACCACAAAAAAATTTATTGACCCAAGTAATATCTCGTGAAAATTTTGTATTACATAAAAAAATATTCGAAAAACCCGTTTTTCTTCACACAACACAAAAACAACAATGATTCAATATAATTTCACCTGAATGTACATGTAATCCCCAATTACTAGAAGTTGGCAGGGTGTCAAAATCTATTTAAGAACTAATGAGTGTCGGGTTTAGGGACTAGTTAAACTAAATGACGGATCATGTGACCACTTCGAAGTACAGTGAGTTGGCCACGGCGGTAAACGATAGTGTATGTATATTGTCTATGTATCTCCCTCGTATGAAAGCCAACACAACACGTTATTCGTGAATATTAGTAGACTAGGGGTCTCCCAGAAAGTACATTTTCATTTTATTTTATGACTACTAAAGAGTAGTGAAAAGTAAAGACTAGTAACCCTCTACTAAAACATACTGCTGTCAGAATTTCATCTCTCTGAGATAGTAGGAACACGTGCAGACTTGGCGTTAAATTTTGTATGGTTTACTTTCTGTGACACCCTAGGGACTATAGTTATACACTGAACGGTCAAAAAATAAGCGCATTCCCGTAGCCTGTGAAGTTTTGGGTCTCAGAATAAGTCCCCTACGAAGTTTTTGGAAGTTTTAGAAAGGTCGACATTTTTCTGTAAATACATACTTACTATGGGTGCGAGATGCTAAGTTCAACTTTGAACTTATTTCTAAAAAAATACCCTAAGGGTGGCCGTATGGTGACGGCAGTAAGAATACATTTGTAACCACCCCAACTCTTCCCGCGGGTGTTGTAAGAGTCGACCAAGGGATTGCAGTGTCCCTGACCATTATTTATAGAAAATTGATGATGTGTAGCAGCGTCATCATAGTGGACACATTACTGCGATCACCAATCCGCTTGCCCAGCGTGACGATTATAGGATTACCTCCTAATGCGTCTATACGCATAGTTTGATAATAGGAGAGGCCTACGTCCTGCAGAGGACTGAGATAGGATGATGATGTATGTATATAACATAAGCGAGCATTCTATGATCCATTATTTTTCAATGATACAATACAATACATACATAATACATATACGTACGTCACGTCTCGCACACCAGTTAGTTTTCAATTGGTGCAATTGAACGGAAGATAGGGGTCAGTTGAAGTAGGATTATGACTGGGATCTAGAATATTTCTGGCATTGTGCATTGTTAAGAATTAAATGGCATTTCTGGTATGGCGGATGGCTAAGAATAATATGCCTAAGTCATGAATAGGAGTTATTACAAACGATGTCGATATCACTACATAGTATAAAATAAAGTCACTTTTTCTGTCCCTATGTCCCTTTGTACGCTTAAATCTTTGAAACTACGCAACGGATTTTGATGCGATTTTTTTAATAGGTAGAGTAATTCAAGAGGAAGGTTTTTATGTAGGTATAGTGTGTACAGTAGTAATTGGAGTTCGAGGTCAACGAAACTACGTAGTCCATTATATTACGGCAACCTATGTATGGGAAAAGTTCACATTCGGATACCAGCACCAAATTTTAGTATGTTGTTAAATATGTCATTCTGTATCCAAAACTGCCGGGAGACACTCTCTCAAAGGTCAAGGTCACCAGTAATGACGTCATTAAAATGGCTGCTGCCTAATTTCGTAAAGCGCTTATTTGTTCCTCAACTGCCCAATGTACACCATTGTGTGTGGTATCAATTGAAAGGTCATTAAATATGCTCTAACTTTGTCTTTTTGTGTTATAGCGTACATCTAGGAATAAAAAAAAATATCGTTGAAAGAATAAAAATATTTTCTTACGCTTTTCGTACACTGTACATTTCATCAGGAAACAAGCGGTATTAGAAAAAAATATTGTTCTACGTAAATGTAGCCAATCTATTATTCTAAAATATACAGTTTAAATCATCGAAATCCGTTGAAAATAAACAAAGTTATGTCATTTTCTATATTCCGCGGCAAACGCCATACACACGACATCCGCCCGCCCGCCAGTTCGAAAATGTGAATTGCACCCAAACTATGCAATTGATTTATACTGATAAGATATGAACTATAAGCCAATTAAATATACAAATAGTAGTTGTTTTAAAAAGACTGTTGTTATTAAAATGAAATACATAATTTAAGAAAAAAACTAAATTAAAAGACATAGGTTCTTAGAGTAAGACAAAAAAAGGTAACAAATGAATATTAATAACTTATAACTATCAATGAAAGAATATTATGTATATATTTCAAGGTTTTATTCTGAACAGCAATTTATCACCTTACATTCTGGAGCAAGTTCCTTCACATACACGAAGAAGAGTGCAATTTAAAACGTTTATTACGCATACGCCAACGTGGACAAGGTACAAGTTTTTTGCAACTTGCACTTGCATCAGGAATCGTTTTCCATAATGGAACTGGAATATAGACAAATACTTTATCTTCTTTTTTCCAGCTCCAATCGCAGGGATCAATTTTCTAGTGGATAAGGCAAGGCACTTCGTCCATATCTTCCTTTGTATGTAGCATGGTCCGCTTTAGATGTTGAGTCAGTTTCAGTGCATCTTTAGTTGGTGAGATGCTTTCAATACTCAATCGTTTATTGCTTCCACACAGTTTACAAGGTATTATGTGACCATAAAGTTTTTACGGCTATTTAGTTAGCTTTATTTTTATATGAAAACATTCCGTCTTGCTATAATTAATTGTTATATCAACTGTAGTCTTTCTGGAACTTCGTCATCCAAGTGGTGGGCGGTCTTCCTCTTTCCCTCTTTCCAGTAGCCATGGACAGATAACTTTTATCACGACATGACTGTCCGGTCGGCGAAGGACGTGACCTTACCATCTTAGCTTATTTTTACAATCTTGAAACTAATCCTTACATTACATAAGTGGCGAACGCAGTCCTTGAGCGTGTCTACGCCTGTCTATCTTAGCATACGATGTATGTGATAGAGTATTGAGTAAACTGAAAGAAATAGAAGCGGAGAGAGAGTGGAAAGAGGAAACCATTACGTGAGGAGAATCCGATACTTACGAAGTTGGAAAAAATTGACTTGAGGATGTTGATCGAAATTATTTCGAGAAACAACACCCTCAACAGTCATCTTAAGGTGATGGGAATAAGTAATTAAGCAGCCTGTTTACATTACGGGAGAGACGAAACTAGTCAGCATGTTCTGGTAGAATGCGTTATGTAGATACGCAGCGGCATTATGTGTTTGGCAGGGATAGGTTGCAGGAGAAAGAATGGGGTCGCTCAGGGATATTCTACGGTTCTGCAAAAAGACAAGGAGACCAGAAGGAAATGATGGGGTAACGCAGCCGTGACATTAACCTACAGCTCCAGCAACGGGAAAGGGATGAATGAGCACACCAGATACTCGACAGCCCACTCGATTCCGGCCAAAACATAACATTACATGCGATGAGAAGCAATCAGAGACATATCAGCAATGGACGGATCGCATAAGAAATTAATCAAACTTAGAGGCAAAGTCTCTTCAAACAAGCTAACGATCTTATCATCGTGTATCGAGAGCATGTAAGTCCTTTCCAGGGCAAGCAACTCTAAGCATCAATGTTTCCATCCCTCTAAAAAAACCCTCGCCCTCACGTATGGTGGTTATTTGTTTCAGCGGCGACTGTGTGTAAAATAATATTCTGGCATAGGCTTGTTCGCGTGAAGACGAGAGCATAGTCACGGAGGAAGAAGTGAGGACTTTACCTTTATATGTACAGATTACAGTTGTCATTCTAACGGAATATTCATTAACCTACTAATTATTAAAATTAGCAATTTGCTTGTTATTCTTACTACAGCTAACTATGAATTATTAGTTGAAACAATTCTGCTGTTACGAACTGATGTAAGCTGCTTGCCCTGGAAAACGATTTCCGTGCTCAGTATCGCTGCATATTGTTAGTTTGTGTGAAGAAACTTTGCCTGTAGGTAAGTTCGATTATATTTTTAAGCGATCCATCCATTTCTGAAATATCTGGGATTGCTTCTAATCGCATACTTCGTTTGCTACGATGGGCAGGAGGATTCACGCTCACGGCCAGAGTTCACAACAAGCATGTAAAGAGGAGTTTCAAGGTTGTAAAAATAAGCTAAGATGGTAAGGTCACGTCCTTCGCCGACCGGATAGTCATGTGATAAACTATCTGTCCATGGCTACTGGAGAGAGGGAAAGAGGAAGACCGTCCACCACTTGGATGACGAATATCCGGAGAGACTACAAATGATATAACAATTGATTATAGGCAGACGGAATGTTTTCATATAAATATAAAGCTATCGAAAGCATCTCAGCTTAATTTATGATCTCACCAACTAAAGATGCACTGAAACTGACTCAAAATCTGAAGCGGACCATTCTACAAACAAACGAAGATATGGACGAAGTGCCTTGCCTTATCCACAAGAAAATTGATCCCTGCGATTGGAGCTGGAAAAAATAAGAGAAAGTATTTGTATATATTCTTTGTGTATGTGAAGGAACTTGCTCCAGAATTTACTGTTCCGAATAAAACCTTGAAATATATACATAATATTCTTTTATTGATAGTTAGAAGTTATTATTATTCATTTGTTACCTTTTTTCTACCTTATTCTAAGTACCTATGTCTTTTAATTTGGTTTTTTTTTAAATTATGTATTTTATTTTAATAATAACAGTATTTTTAAAACAACTAGTATTTGTAGAATTAATTGGCTTTTAGTTCATATCTTATTAGTATAAATCAATTGCATAGTTTGGGTGCAATTCACATTTTCGAACTGGCGGGCGGGCGGATGTCGTGTGTATGGCGTTTGCCGCGGAATATAGAAAATGACATAACTTTGTTTATTTTCAACGGATTTCGATAATTTAAACTGTATATTTTAGGATAATAGTTTGGCTACATTTATGTAGAACAATATTTTTTTCTAATACCGCTTGTTTCCTAATGAAATGTACATTGTACGAAAAGAGTAAAAAAATATTTTTATTCTTTCAACGATATTTTTTTATTTATAGATGTACGCTTTAACACGAAAAGACAAAGTTAGAGAATATTTAATGACCTTTCTATTGATACCACACACAATGGTATACGTTGGGCGGTTGAGGAACAAATAAGCGCTTTTTGAAATCAGGCACTAGGCATTTTGATGACGTCATTACTGGTGACCTTGACCCTTGAGAGAGTGTCTCCCAGCAGTTTTGGATACAAAATGACATATTTAACAACATACTAAAATTTGGTGCTGGTATCCGAATGTGAACTTTTTTTCCGTAATATAATGGACTAACGACAGATGCGTTATTGTCAAATGTCAAATCAGATGTCAAAGTCTCTTATGTCATTGTCAAATAAAGTTTTCAGGTTTCCACAACCTTTTTGTTATTTAATTTATTTATTTAAAATAATTCCTAATAAAAACATTATATACCTCTGTAATGTTTTTACGCCTTTCTGTTTAATATGGCTGTCACAACTAAGATTTTCTTAAAAACACGTAAATACCTAAAAACTTTTCTTTTCTCTTAACTAACATTGATATGCCAACATTTTCTTGTAAATAACTTAAAATTACTAGTGAACACAAACAAAACGTTAGATCTCTATGATAATTTAAATGTAGAACTATAGCACTGCCAAAGAAATTTGTAGGTCAAAGGAATTCTACGAATACGAAATGTGAACATAAAGCACGCTACAATGTATTATTCTGCAATTTTCTGAACGTATGCAGAAATAGGGTTTTAATTTATGTGTAGTTAAATTGCTGTACCAAATGTTATTAACACCTGAAGTGATACCAGCACAATACCAAATTTGTTACTAATAATTGCGGATAATTCCGTTTTTATTAAAATATCTTATATTTACGTAAAAATAAGTAAATAATATTTTTTCTATAAATTAAAGAATTAAAATTACCAATAAATAAGATATCTCAACGTCTGTTTTTAGAAAATAAGGATTTACTATTGTATGATCATTTCATTGTTGTGGCAATATTTTCGTAGATTCTTTGGCCTCGAACTCCAATTAGTGGTTTAGTGTAGGTATACCCGTGCGAAGCCGGGGCGGGTCGCTAGTTTTAACATAATTTCCAGTTCAAGATATCTAACATGTCCTCCGACTATTGACGATGTGTGTCGACATTTGTCATTACCCCAACTCATCCCGTGAGTGTCGTAGGAGTCGGCTAAGGGATTGAAGTGTCACTGACCATTTATTTATCGGAGATTGATGATGGGCAGCAGCATCATGAGTCATAGTGGATACACTACTGCGATCGCCAACCCGCTTGCCCAGCGTGGCGATTATAGGCATTTACCTCCTAATGCCTCCAAACGCATATGCTTAGTAGAGGCCGTTGTCCAGGAGTGGACTGATATAGCCTGATGATGTATGTATATAATATGTGTACGGTCGGCTCTAATAATATGTATACGATTTTGATCCTTATGCCTTTGTCATACGTTCCGAAATGTATACATATTATTAGACGTGACTGTACCTATTGACGATGTCCCAAAAATAAGTGATAGTTCTATATATATCATATGTACATAGATTAAGCTACTTTTTAAACGCTAAGAAATTGTTTTGCATTCTCGCGTACCAAAGTAGTTTACAATACATATTCAACTAATACTTTTAATCGCCACTGGTACGCCTAAATAAAAAATATAACTGCTAAAAAATAAGGACTCTGACCGGAAAACCTAACATGAAAATGTCACAAGGGAAAACCTTGAATCATATTGGCTTTGTTGTAGAGTCAACTAATTGCCGTAGTTGCTACTACAAGTACTACAGTAGGTACCGTGGACTTTCACAAAACCGATCTACCAATAAGCGGTAAATAACCAGCATTCGTCACATTTTCGATTTCGTATAATTAATATGGTGGTAAGGGTCAAAATATAATAGTTACTTGTGACCTGCCGAATGTACTAAACTATTTTGTACATGCAGCGATTAGGCGAATACGATAAGCGTGGGAAGATTAAATTTTAAAACCAAAAGGTCGTAATAAACAACTAAAGTGATACGTCTTTGTGAGTCATATTAATCGTTGATGACGTCACGTCTCGATAGAAGTCGTAGATCTAATTCGGTTGAAAAGAGGTGCTTGTTTTCGGAGGCTTTGCCTTGTTGGAATTGTGGCTTTTTAACTCTATAAATTGTAGTAACAGCGGTACCCAAACTTGGTAATAAAAAGAAGTCGCTTGTCATACTAGATTGACTAGAATAATAATCAGTAAAAGAAGACGAATAAAATAATGAATATAGCGAGTTGGCATCCGCAGTATTGTGTCCATTATGATGACGCTGCTTCCCATCATTAATCTTCTATATACGATTATTCAGTGACACTTCAAGCCCTTAGTCGACTCTTACGACACCCACGGGAAAATTTGGGGTGGTGGCAAATGTATTCTTACAGCCGTCCCCATCGTGCAAAATTAAAAACTTATGTCACTATCCAGGGAGGAAACGGGAACAAGTACCATTGTCATTTGTATGGATACACGGTCCCTAGTTACATCAGCACATCACTTTACGTGTAATAAAACACTGCGTGTTTGAAACGTTATCAGTTTTATAAGGACACGATCTGATGCGTGTCAAGGATACACAACACTAAATATTATGTAGTAGAATGATAGCAGGAAAATACATTTTCTTAACGGTTCCGTAATAATATTTTATTAAGATAGTCTGATTAAAGTCGGTGGTACCGTATTAATGCCCCAAAATATTAAGCCATACCACAAAACAGCGTGCACCTATGCATGATATCAGGATATTGTCATTTTAGCATACGATTGGGTTTCTAAGTAGTCTCATTAGCTCATGCATATGAGTTTAAATGGAAAGATTTTACACTAATATTGACTAGACCAGATTTTTCTCCGGGTAATGTCTCAGAAGCCTTCACAGAATGAGAAACATTTTTTTTGGTTCATCCCACTAAGAATGAAATATCATGAAATGTTCGTTCTAATACGTTACGATTAATATGGTAGCTTTATTCTACTTTGTGACGAAATGTAAACTAAATTATCCACAGGTACAGTCGACGTCAAAGATATCGTTACGGTTTAGGTGCCAAAAATATATTTACACGACTTTATTGCCTTGACATTAAGGTCGTGTAAATATATTTTTGGCACCTAAACCGTAATGATATCTTTGACGTCAACTGTACAACAATATTTTGGATAATTTGTTTTAATCAAAATTCGAATATGCCAGTGATATTCGAAAATACAGCGTTTTTTTGCCAGTAAATGTAAAATTTCCTGACAGGTAGGATGGATTGATAGTATTGTCGAGAACAGATAAAAAGACAAATCACAATGTCAATAAACTGTGTGGGAGCGCCCAATACTAAGGTCGAAGACATTATGTACCTCCTTATTGAATGTTTGATTGCATAATTAAGTACTTAGCTGCCCACATGGATCATCTAATTATTAGGTATACAATATAATTCTAATTATTGATTGCCTACAGATACTTCTAATCGAAATTCTTGTAAATACGTTATAAGAATATGCGAAACCAGGGGAAATAGAAAAATAAAACCAGTTTCTGTAATGGAAAATAATGCGAACTTTCAATTTTCTGTCTAAGATAAGTGTCTGTGACAGTTGTTATTGCAGTACATACATTTTAGTATCATTAATCGTGCCAGCGTTGGTAACATTAATTGCAGGAATAACAAGATCTGGGTCGCGTTTTATAAAGTTACAATTTACAATTTCGCTGTTTGCCTCTCTTTCTAGCCAATATGTGCGTGCGATAGAGAGGCAAACAGCGAAATTGTAAATTGTAACTTTATAAAACGCGACCCTGAAGTATTGATTGAAAAGAGAAGAGGAGCCGCGAGAAGGCCGTGTTTTGCTGTCAAACACGAGATGTGCTAAAGCCACTTTAGTAATTTTTTTTTCTAAATCTGGGTCGCGTTTTATAAAGTTACAATTTTGCCGTTTGCCTCTCTGTCTAGCCAATACGTGCGTGCTTTAGAGGCAAACAGCGAAATTGTAAAATGTAACTTTATAAAACGCGACCCTGCTGTTCTGGAATACACTAAAGTCTAGTTACTCTATGGTCTTAAAAAGTTACATACCACTTTATAATTCTTGATGCTCGGCAAGAACCGCTTCTGTTCCACCTCTTTCTTCTGGAACACCTCGTTGATGATGTTTCCGAGGGCCTGGGCCCCATATTGGAGCAAAGCCTGGCCCCCCTGATTCAGCAGTTGTTTTCCTGCGCCTTGCAAAAGGGCGCCGAAATCGCCGCCATTTTGACCCATGGCGAGGTCTTTTTTCGCGCGCACTTCACTTTATTCGCGTTTAGTTTTCGCTACGACATTTTTGCTAGGGGAAAATGGATTTTCTTATTGTTTGTGCTTTTTGGTAAAATTGCGCTTAAAATGTTAATTTTCCTATTGTGCTTGATTATTTTATTAAACATTTGCGTCAAGGTATTTTTGAGATTTAAATGAAAAGTGGCTTTAAAGTGAAAAGGCAACATTAATAGAAAAATCTTGGATGTATTACTAAAATATCAGGGCCTACAATACAAAAGCTGTAGAAACATTCATAAAGAGGTACGTATAGTGTGACAAAACGGAGTAGAAATATAAAGAGTGGCAACATTGTAATGCTGTCCCGTTTTCTTTAGATTAATTAAATTAAATTTGAAAGGGACGAGACTACAGTATTGCCACTTTATAATTTCTACTCTTTTTTTTACCAGACTAAGTTAATCTATGCGAGCTTTCGCAAGAAATTTAAGGTAAGTTTCCTTATAGAATTTAAATATTTTGGTATACAAGATATTGGATAAGCGATACTGCTAAAATAAATACTAAATGCATTTTGAGCCATTGGTATAGCTGTCTTATATTCGCATCATTGAGAACCGGAAAAGTTAGTCAAGCCAGTTAACTGTAAGTATAATTATTTTCATATAGTTTGAGTACAGTAATAACTGTCATTAAAATACAAGTTATTAATAACCTTTATTACGTTCTTGTATTGAAACATTATGTAAGCGATTTGAAAATTATTACAAATAGATTGGTTGCAAAATAATTCTATAAATCGTTTAAGGGCTTCAATGAACACAAAATTTAAGAATTTTCCTAACACGATAGAAAATATCGTGAATTCCTTTTCATTAGTAATGTTTCAAGCCAAACAATCTAACATCAAATATTATGGCTTTATTGGTAGGTAATTGGTTAATACCTTGCACTGTCAATTCTTCAATAAAACATGTACAAAACTAACCTCCTTATTCATAAACGTCTCCTAACTTAGCAAGCCGCTAAATATTGTTTGTCCCTTTCGGTCTTATCATTATGTCTGTATGAGCGAAAGGGACAAACAATAATTAGCGGTAATGTCCGACCGAGATTCTCGGCCGCAAACTAACCCCCTTATTCATAAACTTTTGTGAACTTAACAAGCCGCTAATAATTGTTTGTCCCTTTCGGTCTTAACAATGTGTCCATAAGAGCTAAAGGGACAAACAATTATTAGCAGCTTGTTAAGTTAACAAACGTTTATGAATAAGGGGGTAAATTGTACTAGTTTCAGCCTCTGCCGAGATAAAAAAAAATCCATAGCTTGGGTCAGTTAGGAGACCTTTATGAATAAGGGGGTAAGAATTGTTCATTTGTTTTTTCACTAATATTAGTCACACACACAGTTACTCAGTATAAACGTGCAAACACTACTAAGGAAGCTGGCCATGATTTTGATTACACGTTGGATTCATGACATCATGAATGAGGTGTGCTAATTGTGTATGTGTGAATTTGTTAAAAGCCCATTCTGTACATAGTTGAGCGTTGTTATTTATTTTCAATTAGCATATTCAATTTTGGAAGCAACATGGCCTGGCTTGAACCCAATTATTTTAAATAGAAAAATGCTCGACATATTTCGCTCCGTAAATGAGGAGCTTCTTCAAGAGCTGCGCGACGAAGACTGAGCGAAACAAATCGAGCATTTTTCGACTTAAAAACATGAGTAACCCGCGGGAAATATAATTTTAGTATGAATGAGGCTCACAAGAGATTTGTGTTTAAAATATTTTAAAAAGAAATACTTTCGAAATTTCATGTTATTCCGTGGCAATAAATTCGTGTTGCCCACATTTTTATTTTTGTACCAAAATAACATTACTTAGCTTAAATTTTACAGCTTGCTTTTAATGTCAAAGGTTAATGCTTTGAATACCAATGGCATTTTAAGGTTCTTCAGGTTGTTGTATCCACAGGACCAAAGCAAATTATGTATACATAGGTCGCGTTTTATAAAGTTACAATTTACAATTTTGCTATTTGCCTCTATTTGTAGCCAATATGTGCGTTAGAGAGGCAAACAGCGAAATTGTAAAATGCAACTTTATAAAACGCGACCCAGTTGTCAGTAGAATCTAAAAAAAATGTAAACAAAATATGGCTGACATTCCGTACCATTTGACGTCTTTGACAGACAGTGAAACACATTTGCAGATTTTTAGGTGAATACTAATAAATATCAATAATGTTAACTAAAAATTTGTGTGAACTCAAAGTTTAAGGTTTTAATATTGTAATAAATAAAACCAAGATTGTGTTCTAAAAGTTGTGATTATGGAATAATGCAAATTTTTAGGTTTGTTTACGTTTTTTTATTCTACTGACAAATGGTTTACTTAGTATGGCTTAGTATGGTTTACTTTATATGGCTCATGCTGTTAATGTCATCTTAATATTTATATTGGCTTGCCTGTATATAATATTTGTACATATGTAATGTATGTAGCATTGTAAGATTTGTAAAGCCCATGGTTTCATTAACTTCAATAAAATTTAAATTGTATTTAAATTACAAGAGAGTTGAATTTTTTTGTCAGTCAAATTAAAATCAACTTTATTTCCTGCCAAATAGCACATAATTCAAACATGTATTTTTAAATATTTGTCTTGTATGGTTGGGCAGGCTGGGCCTAAAAATGGTTTTACAAAATACCCAGTAGACTACTGTAATTTACAAAGCCCCCCGAAAGGCAAGGGGGCTCTAATGACACCTTTTTCGGTGTAACAGAGACAAATTCAGTGTCCATGGTAGTAAGCTGAACTGTTGATTATTATTTTATCTTATGACACATTTCTTCTAATAGATATTGCAATAATATACTATTATGTAACTGAATATTTCTCATATCTATGAGCTTAATAGTAAGATAAGATAAAAATGCATCATAACATGAGTCAGTTTTACTCATTACTGTCTATCAAGTGTCCATCATAACTCTTATCTTGAAACTTGATCCCAGAGGCATTGATAACATGATAATAAAAATTCTTGCAATCATAATAATCGAATCAAATATCAACCTTTCTTTCAGACTTGAAGGCACAGAATTATAAAACAGGTATGTAAGTAATATTATGAATTTTAAGTGCAAAGGAACTAATAATATAAAACAGATTGTTTATATTACTAATTCGTTTGCACGCAAGTTGTCAATTTAACAGTAACAATTATTATTAGGGAGGGTACTAAGATATAAGTGGCCATTACTTAAGCA
Organism: Thaumatotibia leucotreta; assembly: GCA_025490895.1. Taxonomy (NCBI): domain Eukaryota; kingdom Metazoa; phylum Arthropoda; class Insecta; order Lepidoptera; family Tortricidae; genus Thaumatotibia; species Thaumatotibia leucotreta. The sequence continues at coordinate 63,197 of JALPQI010000747.1, forward strand.
TATGACACAATGCTTTCGGTAGCTGTTGTTGAGAAAACCGACTCGGGAATACAGTATGATGCTTTGGACGGCGAATGAGTACACATACAGAAATTACAGAATAGCTTTGAAATATTAATCTCAGGGTGCTCAAGTTGTGTGCTATCTACAAAGTACAAATAAACATCACAAGGGTATGCTATTTCTCTAACTTAAATATATTTTTAAAAAGTCTGGTATGTAACGGGAAAGTATGTTATGAAATTAAAATTATACAGAAACTCTCAGGTAGTGTACAGGTAATTTTGGCTATTGATTGTATCCAACACCTATCTATGTACAGCCAGTAAGATTTTTAAATATCTACACATTTATGTACTTCTATCTATAAAGCTGTATAGTAGCTGTATTATAAATGGTAATTAAAATATCCATTAGTTCAGCATAAATAATAGATAGGTGTGGCTTTGGCGAAACTAAAGTGCCCCAATTTTCAACAGGTAGCATGTCAAAGTGTCATCCATTAAATAAAAAATAGTACCTTATTAGAGAGAGTTATTAATGCTAAAAAACCAATTAGGTTATTGTTTACAAACGAGTTCAAGTAAATTACTTTTAAACTTTGCAATAAAATTTGTATACAAACAAATACCATCTGAATATATAATTCATGATAGGTTACAGAGAACAGTTAAGATTTTGCAAACTCGTAAATTTCGAACAATGATGAGAGATTAACTAATAACGGTTCATTAATAGATTTTAATAGCCTTGAGGCATGCTTGGGTGGAGCGAGCGTTATGAAAACCATGAAAATGTACCCATACGTTAAATTAGGTCAATAGTACATTATACCGTTGGATCCACTCAATTTCAACACATGCCACTGCATCTATCTATTACACATAAACACGACTACAAATAGACTTCTATCTTATAAGATTTAACCAAGTGAGGTCATCACATTGAAAAATATATACCAAACAAAATTGACGAAGGAATGTTGAACACGAACTTTTATTTACACTGAACACGCACTTTTATTTAAGCACAACAGGAAAAGTAACGCATTTTTAAGTACACAATTAAACAAACAATTTAATTTAAGCAAAAATACCGCAGTTTTGATTAAAAACGACACAATCACGGCACACACCGAAAAGTCTCCGTAGGAAGTGACAGCAGGTTAACCGCTTGAGTTGTGAAGCTTTGCAAAGTTGGCACACTCTAAACTGGTCATGACTAACATAATTCGGTAGGGTTATACAGCAAATTCTTGCCAGTACCATGAATGACGTAACCCACCGGGCGGCGAGCGGACATGTTTATTTAAGTTTTATGTAAAGACTTCTGGTTTTAATTAAAATAAACTAGTTCTACGAAATCAAAGTATTAAAATAGTTAGCTGCAGTAATTAAAACTTTATGGATGTGCCTAAAATGGATATAGGATCTACATGGACATCATGGCCAAGGCAATGACATTGATGATGATGAATGAAGTTTTTTTGAATGACCTTCAAATACGGCGGCAATTACAATGACAAAATGATGTAACTGAGCAAATGCGCAAATTATGATAAAAATTTGTGTGTTTACCTGCCTACATATAGTTAAGAACATAACATCAATACGTATAGAAAGAATCGTCGCATAAGTACACGGTGTAAGTACTGTAAATCGAATACGATAAAAAAATATCCATACAAGATAATTCGGCCGGCAATGTCGGCATCTATTATAATCGAGTTAAAAACTCGTTGACAGGTAATAATTTTAAAAGCAAATTTACAGCTACATTTCAATTGAACATCGTAAAATTTTACATAGGTAAAAATTTCTGTATTATTTTAGGTGTATATATGGATAACGTTCTTCTTGCATTCTACTTTTTTGTATCATATTACCTGTGTTCCAGACGTACTGATCAATAAAATATCAAGCGATGTCACTGGCAAACATCATTTTTAGTACAGATGGTACGTTTTTTACGCGCTGGTGCGAGAAGTGGCTCATTTTGGAAATCATTTAAGGAAGTTTGTGTATTCTCGTATATTTATGTCTCAAAATGTGAAATACTGCTGTGTCACTTACTTCTGTTATTTCTCCAATAAAGAAAATAAAAATAAAATTTTACGTCAGGTCCAAAACTTCGGAGGGCCATCTGTACTAAAAAACGACGTACGAGACACGTGCAATCCTCTCCAAACTCCATTCGGTCGTGTTTTAAAACATCGCCAATCGTTTCGGATTTCTTGTTTTTCGCACTTGTGTCGTAATGTACTATTTTAGTACAGATGGTGTACTCTTTAGGCTCTAGTGCGAGAAGTGGGTCATTTTACGTCAGGTCCAAAACTTCGGAGGACCATCTGTACTAAAAAACGTCGTACGAGACACGTGCAAAAACGAAATTCGAAACGAGTGGCGATGTTTAAAACACGACCGACAGGGAGTGTTTTAAATCGACACGAGTTTTCGCACTTGTGTGTCGTAATGTACTATTTCACTCTATCCTTGCAAATCTAACAAATACATCGGATGTAAAAGATTCGATAAAAACGGCGCGAAATTTGAATTGTTCATACCTAGGTTCTATAGGTTACTACATTGTTACGAAAATATGTATGTGCCTATATAGGTACATTTCACACAAACATAATCTCATATGAATTAAAATGATTATAATAACATCATGCTTTTACTTATCTCCAACGCTGTTATCGGGATTCTAACCTAGGGTTAATAATTAGATTTGTCGATAGGGCCACTTTTGACGGCCGCTGTAAGATTGCCTAAGCAACTACATAAATATTTATCTTAGCTATATATAAACATTGACATATTTTGAATACAAGCTTTTTTGCATCTTAATTTGGGTAATGTAAATGTAAAAATATCTACATTTCTCGAACTTGTACAATAAAGAAACTAGCTAGATTAAAAACTGCACTATACGCAAGAATTTATTATTCATGCGATAATATACGTAGAACTCGTAGAAGGAGGCTAAATTCGTGATTCATAAATGTACCTATCTGTAAAAGGGGTGCCAAAAATCTTGTAGGTACCAAGGATCGAAGAACTGTGATAACATTTTCGTTGTTCGATTCAAACAGTTTTAACTTTCACTTATTCTATAATTACAGCAGTTGTCTCCCACAGGTTTACAAAGAAAACTATAAATACTTGCTCTCCCTTCAACGCACATTCCTAGGCCGTGATGTCAACTTCCCTTTAGTTTGATTTGCGTACGATGTATAATGAAAACATTACGGCGCATCTTTGATGTATGACGAATCTATGTCATCCGCCGCCACTAATGGCTGTATTATATCAGGTTAATGTTTTTTGATAAATACTTAATATGATTTTTATTAGGTTAAATGAATTCGCTATCAAATATAGACTAATATGCAATATATACAAAATATTTAATCAATGCAATAATGGCAAACAATCAGGATGTCTGCTCTGCAACTGTGCAGTCTAAGTCTAGTCGATTTTACGGGTCATCTCTTGGTCATCTAGATTAATTAACATTTTTTTTATTAGTTGTAAGCACTTTTATTTTTAAATAAAATTTAGATCAAATAAATCGTTTACAATACAACAGGAAAACAAATCAAGATATAGGTTGCAGAACTGGCTTCCTACACTTAACGAATTGTAAAAATGAGAATTCCACTACGTCACAAGGTGACTCAGTGAAATACACGGTTAATGACTTGAATCATCGAAATCTGCAGTATCAAGCAAATTTAATAGTCTTCTAATGACAACAATTATAAACCCACTACATAGTATCCCCTTAAATTATACATATAATACCTATTTAAAATCAGGGGTGTAATTGTTATAGAAATTTCGCATATCCGCTAGTTTACCTATTCTAAATTCTAAGTGTATCTATCCAAATACATTTGTATAATAGACCCGGATCCATGTATCACAATGCCAATTAGTAGTATCAGATCGCTAGCATAAAATTAGTTATTTGATTTTATCCGTTGTTTTACTTAGGGTAACTCCGTGAATAAATTGAGATCAAACAGTAATATTTATATGTTGAAGGGTCTGTATGACGAAGTCAGGCGCGGATCCAATGGAGGTACTTGCCCCTGTCACTGGACTTAGATACCTATGCCTAGGTGCTGTTTTAAGTATAAAAAAAATACCATCATGTCACAGGTCCATGCCCCCTCCCCTGAACGAAGTCCTGGATACCCTTTATATCCTTTTGCCAAGGGTCGAATCCAATCGTGCCAAATATAATATAATAACTTTTATATCGAGATTATGATAAAATGCCAGAACTTATCGGTTCAATAAGATGATTTGTGTGTCAGGTCTGGGAGATGTCAATGACCGATCTTCAATACGTCTTTAGTAGTTCATATTACTCAGCGTAATGTGGATACACATACAGTCAAGGTAAAAAATATAGACACGCGCAAAATACCAAATATATAACCCTATTCAAATATACACAACTCTATTAAAATCGCCGCCAATAGAAGCAGCAACTAATTCTTCTTTTTTATACACAAAATGTGTACACCATTGAATAGGTACTGATAAGACCATGTGTAATTTAATCATCTTTTACCATTACGTTATCCTAAATCCTGAACCATCAAAACAATAAATTAGTGCTAGTTTATGGATGTTTCTTTGAACGGTTTGTTTGTACATTCCTCGCGACTCCCATTGACGGCAATATTACTATGACTTACCTAAGGTCGGGTATCTATAGGTACACTTTTTTTACTTTTCGTGCATCTTAGGAGTTAAGATCAAATACTTCAAAGTTAACGTAATATTAAAATTTCAGAACCAACATCCGAGTCGGCGGCATCCGATATTTATAAAAATATAGTTATTAAAATACAGATAGAAGAACATAATGTATCACATTTTTTTCGATTTGAGAATACTTGGTAGCTCGCGCAATCTATACCGAAATAATGTTTCCTTTAATAATAACTCACCCACTGAAAACACATCTGGTTAAATAAGTACTTGTAGACTTGCAATGTTTTGTTTGCAAATCATTTATCTATTCACACGTAGTACGTACGATAGGTATGGTATGAATGGCGCGATACGAGTTCAATTAAAAAAAAAAGAAATCTTGTATTGAGTGCTTGAAATCAATCCTGAAACCTGTCATTTCAATACATTATGTGTAAAAAAAGTGGCCAGATGGAGTACAGTATTGAGCAGAGAAAATGGGGAGAGGTCTTTGTCCAGCAGTGGGACACTATAGGTTCGTAATAATAAAAAAAAATTAATAAAGTTCCAAAAAGTGACATTGTTGTATTGAACTGACAGCTTGACTTGCAGCTGGATTGACTTCAAAGCGACTGGGCATTGTAATTTATGTATAATTGTTAAGCACTTACCACCAAGTTCACGTTAACAGAAGCACAGGCTTCTTCCACGACTTCTGCCACAGCTCCACTCTCGTACTCTTCCGCTGGTAAGCTAGGGTACAACTTGGATCCTCCAAGATTGTACAGCGTTTCATCTTCAACAGGCAACTTGGGGTATAAGCCCCCATTCTCATTTCCAACAAGAGGCTCAGTGCTACCTTCTCCGGAAGGGCCACCTCTTTCTCCTTTAAGGAATCCTCGCACAGCAGATGCTGCGCTGGATCCTCTATGCCAACCCCATCCGTTGGCCCGCAAATTCTTCGGATAGTAGTTGATCAATGACATTTTCACTCACTTCACTAGTCACTTCACTTGCGTCAATAACCACACGTTTTCAGTTAATGTTCCTCTCAAAATAAACCCGCACCGTAAGACGCACGGCTGCCGAATGGAGTCGATGGCGTCTGTTTATTTATGATAGCATTCTGCAAACAAAGAGATTTGCGATATTAGAGGAAAACTTAATATAAATTTAAAGGCATTGTAAACGCGATCTTTCATCTGATCATCAAGATAAAATAATGAGTGTCAAATTGGCTGTATTTAATTAACTGGAAATTCCGCTTTCCTTGCGCCTAAATTTAGCAAATGTGATTCAATGTCAAGGTTATCGAACTGTCGTACAGTTTCATTACTCATTCTTTTGTTAACAAAGAAATTTAATTCAGTAACGGCTAAGTGTTAGATACAATCATTTGTAGGTTATACGATAAATTCAACTGTCGATTACACTCACGCTGTGAGGGTTCCGTACCATTAGGATTTTGTTAAATCATCATTTTGTTATATTGTTTTCGGTTACCGCAACCACGAACGCTTCCGTTTCCATAATTTTTAAGTAAGTTTCATTTCATAATTTTGATATTTTTGTCCGACAAGATTATGCAGGATTTTGGATATCTATTGTGGGATTTTGTAACGTGGATTATTACAAACAAATAGGTACAAAATAAACAACACAAAAATATAAATGAAAAAGAAGAGATTCTATAGGCAGAGGCATTTTTGGGTTTTAAGTGGGTTTTAATGTTCGGAAACATAAAAATCAAAGGTTTTCAAATTAGAGTGAGGTCGATGATCAACCTGTGTTTTGTCAACAACTATTTATTCATGCCGTACATGTCATATTATACAATAGTTTGCAATGCATTATCTTTGTTAGGTATTTGTCATGCATGATTGTACTATGCCATAGTGCTTGCAGAATGAGTAATGTTGTAATTAGGTAAGCAGTGTGTATTTATGCAGGTGTATTCATTACGTAGATTCCATGAGTATATGTTAGTCTAAGACTTCCTCTATAAATATTGGAATTTAATTATACATTGCTAATTTTTAGTAAATATATTAAAAATACTTAAAATATTACAAATCAAAAAAAGTTTGAGGTGCCTTAGCGTAATTCCGAAAATTACATAAAAATCACTAGTAATTACATCGTCTTAAATGTCACCTTCCTTAAGTAACCAGCGTTTTATGACATTCGGAATTACCCGAATATATCCTAGTTTTTATGTAAGTACTGAAACTTTAGACTGGGTTCTAAATTATTTAAACCTATATAGTAAGTTGTAACAAGTGGGTTAAGAAAAGACGCGATTTTTACGAAACACATTGCGTGCAACGTTTCGTTGTAGTTGAACAATCCCTATTTTTAGGAACCGAAGGGAATATTGGTTAAAGTATAGGTACGATCGCACGGATCATACATGAGACTACTCGTAACCATATCATTCAACCGATCTTGTTAACAAACGGATTCTCTTTTAATTAACTAACCAACCCAACAGATTCAAAATAAATTTTACGATGATTTTCCTAACCTGAAATAAGCTTTAAAAAAAATAGATTTAGCGACCTATTTTTATTGATAGATAAATAGAGTGTAAACAGGTCAGAGACAATTCAAAGCTATCTGTAATTTATCTATACCAACCTTCTGTTTGAATTTGCATAGTGCTCGTTTACTAGGCCCGTTTTACGACGAACGCAATTTGGCGCTCCCTGGGGTGTGTGCAATGCCGTCATATGACCTCCATGACTCGGGGTTTAATTAAATTTAACGTTACTGGTAACTGTGAGGTGTGTCCAGTACAGGGACATTTCTTATCGAACTATAATCTATAAGCTGAACGTGAGCATAAGGTCTACAATTGCATATATATTTATGCCCACGATTGTACATGAAATGAACGTTGGAAATTTATTTTAAGTTCTTTATTTTAGTCTTTAATAATTTAGTCTATCCCAAAATAAGGAACCCAGGCTTAAACGACCTGAGATGTTTCTAAATAGATTAATTTGTGGCCTCTACGACGGTATTCTGGGTTAGTAACAGTAACGTCTTGTTTTGTTAGAGTAAAACAACTAGTAGGCAACTAGGCACTATTGGTTGCAGAAATGCGTTCCCTTTATCTATTAATTTATCATAGGTACACAGCAATAGTACATAATACCTGGGGATTTTTGATACACGTAAAACATCGTAGGCGAATCAAGAGTCAACCAGCGTTACCCAGGTAATAAAATATTTAGTAGGATAAACCTAATAAAATATGCTAATTTAGATTTCTGTGATCATTTACTGAGTCACAGTTCAATTGGGTTGAATTTGCCGACAGTCATTATAGTGACGTCATTAAAGTGTCTCATGATCATAAATGAGTTTATAGAGGAAGAAACTAAATTACATCCGTTTCTACTACGTTCAGGCCCACTACCGCGAACTCCGAAATACCCGAATTTCGAGGGTTTGTCTCAAACCAAGGCGTCATTAGAGAAAAAAAAATTTCGAAATTTGCGGATTCCGGAGCTCGTGGCCGCTACTCTTTTATTTTGTTTCGACTTATCCCGCCTAATTTTATTTTAATTTTTTAACTAAAATTATTATTTTTTAAGTATAAACTATAATTTTTATTTGAAACTGACTCATACTTTGTGTGTTTTCGTAGCAGAAAACATCTCATCGTTATTTATTGTTTATATAAACGAGCTCGAGCATTAAGTTTTAAGTCTTGCAAGAAACCGCGGTCCCGCGGCCTTCATCTTATAAACGCCAAACATTCCTTATACAGAGGCTATAATAAGTAATTATGGTCGGCAACTCGACAGCCTTGTTAAGGTCATTCAGCTTTTTGGTGTTTTTAAAAACAGATTTGAGATATTAATTATTTCGAAATGAAATGATTAGGTAAAAAGATTAGAAGTAGGTAAAAAGACGCACACGAGGCTTGTGATATTATTGATTAGTAATTTCCATAGCAATCAATCAGTTAATTAAAAAAAAAACTATTATTTAAACAACAAATAGACATTTATAGTCTTGAACTATTGATACCTACCTAATTGTTATTTAAATATTTTATTTTATTTAGACAGATATAAAATCAGATTCAGGTATATGATTTGTGGTGTTATTTTTTAATCTAATACGTAATTATGAAAACACTACGTATGTAGCTATTCTTACTATTAATTTATTTGTCCAGATAAACACGTATTGTTTAGTTATCAATTTTATTATCAGTTCAGTGATGTGCTTTGAAACACATCATGATATTATTTGTCTTAGATTTAGGCGAGCACGTAAATGAAACTTATATTTTGTAATTAAGTGCTTCCAAAATGCATTAAATTTCAGTAAGAACCGGTTATCAAAACAAATTGACATGGCAATGTATATATGTACTTGTTTATTGCGCTATCAACTCACAACAGATGTGTCTTTAACACAAATACATATATGAAATAATATGTACACGCAGTACAAGCACAATTCTCCTGCGTTTTCATTGGGTACGAGATTTAGGACTGAGTTTATGTCACCATTTTTATAATAAAAGGTATAAAATTGCGAAAAGTTGCAAAATAAACTTACCACTTTCTCTCACAGCACCTGATAATCCAGGGTTGAATGGGAGTGGGAGTGATTTGATTTGCAACTCAATCTTCCATCTCCTTCGCTCCTTTCATTGATGTGAAGTTGCCGCGATTTATATTCCGTTCAGAAATGATATAGCATTTTATTGCACTGAGTAAAATATAATTTTACAACTATTACAAAAAAAAAATAATATATCAACAATAAAATCTTTTTTTTTTGTAACTAGACATCTACTTTTGATTTATACAGCAAAAATATGAATTACTCATTCTACGGCAGCCAATAAAATTGCGACTATACATGGACTATACAAAAAGAGCAACGAAGTTATTGAACGTAAACGGCAGTCAATTTGACATCCACGTTCGATGTGCTGTCTTGCTGTCTCTCTGCTACACTTTCTACGAATTTAAAAGTGCGACAGAGACAACAGATCGAATGTGATCCGTGGTAGACCCGCTGTCAATCTGACGTTTGATTTGACGTTTATCGTTGTCGTTTAACTTAACTTTGGTTTGGTTGGTTTGGACAGCGGCGAAATAGAAACACGTGTTGTATTTTTAACATTATTTATTATTGAATTAAAAGTATAAAATGAAGGTCCTATCAGAGGAGAGAATGCGAATATTATTCGAAAAGCTTACGAAATAGTGAGTAACAGTACACTTAAACTAAACTCCCAAAAATGTTAACTTGTTTGAACCTCGTAACTGTTTTAGTATGTAATTAATTTACGTTATGTATTATTTTTATTTTCAGTATCGGTGTGAATGTAAAGCTACTCATAGACAGGCCAGATGGCACATATTGCTTCAGAGAGAAGAAAGACCGAGTATATTACATATCTGAAAAGTTACTACAGCTCGCCCAAACAGTGAAGCCAGATAACCTAATATCCGCTGGGACGTGCTTCGGGAAATTCACAAAGACTAATAAATTCAGACTGCACATCACTGCATTGACGTATATTGCTCCATATGCACCATTCAAGATTTGGGTGAAGCCGTCTGCGGAGCAACAGTTTTTGTATGGTCATCATGTAATTAAGAGTGGTAAGTTTGATTAAAATGTTTTGTAACAATTTTAATTTTGCAGCAAATTTAAATAAGTTTGATCCATTGAAATGCATAGAACTAAAAATAAAGAATAAAGCTATGAGCTTATGAAAAAACAATACATTGTTTTATAGTGCCATACAGTTCTTAGTTATTCAGTGTGTTAAGGTGCATTCAGACCAAACAAGCATTCCCTATTTTAACCCCCTACTCTACGAAATTTGATTGTTACACAAAACATGATTAGTTGATTTCGTAGAGTGGGGGATAGAATAGCGAATGCTCGTTTGGTCTGAATGCACCTTTAGTAGAAAACAAGCCAAATTTAAAAATAACTTAAAAACTTGCTTTATTTTATAATCACACACTTTCAGAACACAATCTTGGTCTTTTCACCAACTTAAACCTTGAGTTCACATACATTTGTAGTTAAAATTATTGATGTTTATGAGCATTAACAAAATGTGTTTCATGATATGTATCAAAGACAAGAAATGCTATTGAAAGTTAGCTATTTTTGTTCACATTTTCTTTGTTTTCTACTGGACACAGAATAGGAATTATAATATACAGAAATTCAATGTTTTACACTTAAACAATTAACAAAAAGAAGATAAGCTTTAGCATAAGAAAAGAGACCAACCACCTAATGTCTCCTCATATGCCTGTTTTAGTGCTCAACAATATCTATAGATTAAAATGACTTGCCAATACTAGTATAATGGTTGATATAAGATTTAGAAGTATTGTTACAACAATGAAAATAAAAACACATTTAAAGATAGAGCATTAAATGAAATAACATAATAAAATATAAGAAATATTATATTTTAGTGTCCCAAGTATTTTCTTCAACTACATCAGACCCATGTTCTAAATTATTTTCGTATTGTTTCATATGACACTCATGTGTTTAGTTGCTGTTTCGACTCAGTATACAAAAAAATCTGCTTTGGCTTGTGTTTCTTTTTCACACTAGATTTTAATCCATGCATGAGAAATTGAAACCAAAACATCATCGCCTACAAAAATTAACACTCCATCAGTTCCATCACATTTTTACGGACACAAAATAAGACTGAACAGAATTTTGACCCTCATATCGATCAAAATTGTGAAGTAATTACCTTAACCTGCAATCTTATTTCAGGTCTCGGCCGCATTACAGAAAACACCCCAAAGCACCAAGGTGTAGTAGTATATTCCATGTCAGACATGCCTCTAGGCTTCGGAGTGGCCGCCCGGACCACCGCAGAGTGTAGGAACGCTGACCCTTTAGCCACCATTGCATTTCACCAGGCAGATATTGGTGAATACATCCGTTCGGAGGATACTTTGACGTAGAAATAAATTTTAAATTAATTGTGTTGTTTTATTTAGTATAACATTGATGAAGAACAAGAGACAAAGACACAAGTGCGAAAAACATGAAATTCGAAACGAGTGGAGATGTTTTAAATCGACACGAGTTACGAATTTCGTTTTTGCACGTGTCTCGTACGACGTTTTTTAGTACAGATGGCCCTCCGAAGTTTTAGAACTGACGTAAAATGACACACTTCTCGCACTAGAGCCTAAAATAGGCACCATCTGTACTAAAAAGTAACATTTTACTATTTCGCTGTTTGCACTAACGCTCACACATATTGGCTAGAATGAGACCAGCTATGTGCACAACTGCACATATTATGTTATTCGATAATGCATTATTATTATGCATTATCATGATAATTAAATGGATTCTGCCAAAACCTGATTTGTGCAAATAGCTGATAAATATTTGCAGTATAGGACGATTTTTTTATATATTTATTTTCAAAACTACAATTTATGTACATAGATTAAATCTAACTAATCTACTTAACCTAACCTATATCTAAGATTGGCCCTTGTGGCATTGTACCGAGGATGCTGGCGGCATTTCCTCGCTGTATCGCAACACTGATGCGTTGTGCGAGGAAGTCGCCAGCTCTTCGGTCTTTAGTTACATCAACCAGACGTTTCGCGATCTCAGCAAACAATTTGCGTGCGCTGGGGCCCCAAGAACCTAAAGTTTCTACGCCAAAAGGTACAAAATCGTACTCTTTGCCGAGGCCCTTGTATTTATTACGTTTTAAAAATTCGGCATTTTCAGCCGCAGCGGCTGCCTTAAACGTAGTTCGTTGAAGATGGGACGGTGCTAGGGTATCTACGCAAGTAGCATCCCATACCAACATCCGTCCCAAGCTCCAAGGAACCAAAGACACACCATCAGGTCTCTTACCATCATCCCTAATAATACCAGTAGGCTCAAGAAGAGCAGGTACGTTGATCGTGGCAAGAGACCTGCGGATTATGTCGTTAAGCGTCGCATGTCTGGAAATACGGCCTGCGCTTTTTTGACAACTTAGTCCGTGGTGTCCCAGTCGGTCCACGTCTGTGCCACAACAGCATAAGTGAGGGGTACATACCGCGGCCCCGAGTCTCAGGCCGGTTGCGAGCCTAAGAGAGGCCGGATCCAGGAAAGTACCAGTACTAAATTGTTAAATTGTTGTTGGACGATTTGTTAAATTCCTTAAAAAAAAAAAATTGTTGCTTCTCAAAATAGTCTCAGAATAGCGCCATCTTTTGAAGTTATACTACAATATGTAGTTCCCTACGGGACAAACAAAAACTCATGGTATGTTTTAGTTTGAGGTTGTCTTCATAGATGGCGCTTTTACACGTATTAATCTTGTATGGAACTATGTCACATTTATTTAAAATACGTATTCATTAAATTCAATACTTAGACAAAAAATTGCTAGAAATGTTTCGAGCTGCGGATGAGGATCCTGTTAATGGGTTGAAACATGTCAAGGATGGAAGAATTTGCAACGTATTGGAATTTGGAACTTGTAAATAGTGCGTAGATTAAAAATAAAGTACGAAACGTCCGCTCGTAAAGGAAGTGTTTTAAATCGACTTTTGTTACGATTACGAATTTACTTTTCGTACGTGTCTCGTCTTTTATATATGGTCGTACGACGTTTTTCAGTATATGAAGGGTCCACGGAAAAAAACCAATGCTTATGTCCAATGTTTAAAAAAATCAGGGCAAATTCACACCTTATTCTGTTAAAAGTAAGGTGGTTTTTCCTTCTGTAATTTGAATTGACTAGACATGTTTTTTCCATGGACCCTTCATATGGCCCTCCGAAGATTGCAAGCTGACATGAAATGAGCCATTTCTCTCACTAGCGCGTAAAAAAAGCACCATCTGTAGGTACTGAAATATAAATATGTTTTCATCAGTCATCACACTTGCTGTCTAAGTGCGCCATTGCTAGCATGCGTAGCGGGACTAATAGAAAAGTAAAATTCCCTAGGGAGTAATAGAAATGTCAGCACGTCATAGAATAATATTTTGTCTTAAAACTTATTTTTCCCCTCACTAGCTCGTAAAGTGCTCGTTTATCCTTTAATACGAGCGTGTAAAAACGCATATTATTCACTTGTGTGGCAAAGTAATGACCTTGAAGCGTAGCGCGAAGTAGCATTCGTTTAACAGATAACAAAACGTAAAATGCTCATGGAAATCGTTCCATATTAATGATAATTAAATCATTTGTTTGAGAATTTAGTGTAAAATACAAACCTTTATGTAATATGATGATTTTAACACATAAATCCTAAAATTCAATAAGTAACAATTGTTTTAGTGAATGATGATAAGATGACTAGATGCAATCAGAAAACGCAGAAAATGTCAACGTCAACATTGTCAATGAATATTATAGGTTATAATCTTTATTTACCGACTCGAACACGCATAAAAATAGTAAACTAAACAACTTTCAGAGTGTTCTGTTATAATTTTGTAAAAATAATGAATGAGAATGATTTAATAATGCATTGGCGTTGGTGTGCAACTACAGGAATGTATTAAAATCGTGCTGCGTTTACTTTTTCGTGCTAAGTTTACTGCGACAAAATCTTGCATTAAATACATGATGCATTTGGAAAATTATTATCACTAACCCGATGATGATTGTAATGTGAACAAATAATTACCTTTTTTGAGTTTCGTCGCTATAGTGAGGGGAAAAGACTTGTGTTACACACGCGTGCAAATGTATTTTACTTCTCGTATGTTAAAACACTCGCAGCGCTCAGGATTCTATTTTAGAACCACTCACTTCGCTCGTGGTTCAACTATAGAATCCTTTCGCTTGCTCGTGTTTCAATTTGCACCCTTGTATAACAAATAACTATTATTGTCCGCAAGTGTGATGAAAAACATTGTAGGTATGCATGCATCACGGTTGGTAAGCGGAAAACTAACTACGGCGTCGGGCTTCTAACACTCTCGTTAGAATTCCATACTTACCTCCCTTGATGCACAATGTACTATTATTTTTCGTACGAACTTCATTTGTTTTCGCACTTGTATCATAATGTACTGTTAAGCTTGTTTCAAACGCGTCAAAACTCCTAAGCCTGAAACGCCCTTCTCAATAAAACCGCCGACTTTTCCCCATAACACAGACAAACAACGCCCCTGACGCGATGATACATTCCCTATTGTGTCCGCGAAAAGTTATGACTGCCTTTATAGAGATTTATTTCTTTTTCAAGTATTTTGCGCATCTTAAGAGCCCGTTCACATGGAGTCAAGTTTAAGATCTTATTTACGCTCGGATTTGCGAATGTGACACAGTTCTACACAAGTTTAATATGCGTAAATTTGCTCGAAGAGCGCGTGGTAGAGCGGTTAAACCAATTAGTTTTTCAAAAACGTATATACGGTGCATACAAGTGATCTACGGTGACGTCGTGAGGAAACCTGCATACATTTGCGAAGAAATTCAAGGGTGTATGTGAAGGAAGTCCCGAACAAGTACTGGGTCAGCGTTGGGACCACGCAACAGGCACGTTTGATGTCGAGTTGCGGAAAAATGGCTGAATATGGAATGCGCTCGGATCCTAAAAATCAGGATATTAGATGTCATACATTTGCCAAAGAAAAAGACCAAGATCCAAACAGATTTGATACTTGCAATTCTAACTCATTTATTAGGTAACCTACTCGAGACTAGCTTTCGAGACTGATGGCAGTAAAGACTTAACAACTCTGCCAATCGGTCTTAGCATTACCGGTCGATTGTTTCGGTATAAGTAACCTCTTAAAGGCTTAGCCTCTTTGACCATATTCTAACCACATATCAAAAAAATAGATATATTTAATATAATATTTCGATTGGTTAAGACTGCAACCGTCCCTCGGGTTGAACCAGGCCTACTACCGCGAAAATCGTAATTCGTCAATTTCGATGGTTTTTCTCTGTCACTCCAACGAAGGTGTCATTAGAGTGAGAGAGGCAAATCCTTTTTCGAATGGATTTCGAAGTTCGCGTTAGGCCCGCTGAATGCGTGATTGGAACATTTGCAATTGCACTGAACAAAAAGCCATCCTTCACCACGAAAATTGGAAATCGCATTCGTTTCTCTGTCACTCCAATAAATACCTCATTAGAGTGATAGAGACAGAAGTCCTACCGCGAACCACTAAGTATTGGGTCCCTGTTACGCTTACGTACGAATTCACGAGTGCGAGAGAGAGACACTTCCTTCGTGGTAGTTGGTCGATGGTCGTTTACGATTTTCTATGTACGAGCTAGAAGGGAAAAGGAAAGTTTGCATTTCGGCCATTTTAGTAGAAATCGCACGAAGTACGAAAGTTGGGGTAAGATTGGTGGAAAATAATAAGTTTAGTAAGTTTTTTGTGATAAGAACGTGACCCAGTTATGAGTTTTTCTCAAACATTGGATAAGTGTTGTCGTGTTCTTATAGGCTGCCTTTTGTTCCAATACTTACCTATAAGTATTTGCTAGACTTTCTACGATAATAGATACCTAAAGGCACTTTTCAACACGATTTTTTCTTGTGTTAACGTTGCGTAGTTACATAACAAATAAAACTAAGTCTTCACTCAATTCTGAATACCCACCTAACAATAGTTACATTACGACACAAGTGCGAAAAACATGAAATTCGAAACGAGTGAAATCGAGACCAGTTACGAATTTCCTTTTTGCACGTGTCTCGTAGGTACGATATTTTTTAGTACAGATGGCACTCCGAAATTTTGAACTTGACGTAAAATGAGCCATTTCTGGCACTAGCGCGTAAAAAACGCACCATCTGTATTAAAACAGTACAGTATTTCGTTACAAGTGCAAAAAAAAAAAAATTAGATGAGGTTGAAAGTTGGAGCCCGAGTGAAACGAGGGCGACAATCACCCGAGTTAAGAAGAAGGTTTTGCACCTGTAATAGACGATCTTTTTCATAACAAGTGCGTCAAAAAGAGAAATTACCGCGCGCGAAGCATGCAGAAAGTTCGTTGTTTCCCACTAGTTAGGAAAAATGTATTTCCGTCGAAGTTTAAATTAATCATAATTACCTATTTCAACACAAAACATTAGGTATATCATACTCAAAATAAATCAACATCTACCTAGTACCTACCTACCAATTCAATGAACAAAACCCCCGTATGCATATTTACAGTGTTGCCAGCTCTTAAAATTATAATATGGTAAAATCCGTCCTATTTTCAGACACGTCTTTTAAAATCTGCGAACGGAATGTAAACAGAGAAACCTAATTTGTAGATTTCGTTCAAACACGGACAAATTTGTACCCAGTGTGATTAAAGCTGGCTGAAAGAGAAGCCCAGAATAACCTAATTTAGAAAAAAATATGAGTATCTAACAAAATAATAATGAAGTAGGTATAGTAGGTAATAAAATACGGTAAGTATATTTACTTTATCTTATTAACTTAGCCTTTTAAACTTAGCATTTTTATATTAACTTAGCCTATTTTATAAGGGTTTTTTAATCCCTAGATAAAAAAAATCGTTAGTTAAAATGATCACTGTCTTTTTCTCAAATCATCATTCATCAGTCAAAAAAGAATAGCTAAGATTTATCTGACAGACGCTATTAACTGGAGACTGAAAAATCCGTTTTCAGTCATTTGTTTACTTATTTACTTAAATTAATCTTATAAATATTAGATGTCGCCAGTAGTCACACTACTTAATACTATATAAATTATAAATATTAGATGTCATATACCAAAGAAAAACTACCAAGATCACCTATGTCCGACCTAAGACCGAGTGGCCGAGGGGTACAGGTACAGGCATCAGCCGCGAAAGCTGAGTAGGTACGTGGGTTCGATCCCCACCTCGGACATAGGTGATCTTGGTCGTTTTTCTTTGGTATATGACATCTAATATTTATAATTTATATAGTATTAAGTAGTGTGACTACTGGCGAAAAATTAAAAGTACAAATCAAAATATTTAGTTAATAAATAATTTGATTTGTGTTTTCGCAATATGTTAAATTAATCTTGTTTTATGTAAATATAAAAATAAAGCGGTTTTGCTGCTTGAAACTAGTGAGCAAAATGCAATTTATCTGCGAGAGTGAGAAAAACTAACTTTTTAACAAGCGACAAAAATATACAAAATTAAATAAATATTTTTGGATCTATTCTTGGTATCTTTACACAAATCGACCTAGTCCCACGGTAAGCTCAATTAAGGCTTGTGATGTGGGGTGGGTCTACCAGGGTCACGTTTTATAAAGTTAAAATTTACAATTTCGCTGTTTGCCTCTCTAACGTACGCACATATTGGCTAGAAAGAGAGGAAAACAGCAAAATTCTAAATTGTAACGTTATAAAATGGACAGATGGCGCTAGCGTCACGTAAACATTGGCTCTGCGATTGTGATACGATTAAAAATAGATATAATTACTTTTTTAAGTTCAAAAAGTGTGTACAGTATAAAACGTAGTGTAATTCGACAGCGACATTATTATCCAAGTGCTAAGTGAACTATTTATCGTGGAAATATCTTATTTCTGTATAGTGATATACTTGATCACAAAGAACTATGTGAATAACAATAAACTACAGTGCAAGTGATAATTCGTTGGGTTTGTGATTATTAATAAAAACCTTTGTTTTAACCATATATTTTAACCCAATAAGCATAAATAAATAAACGCAAGAAAAGTTGGATAATACATTATGAAATTTATGAACAATAATCGAAAAAGAAGGTAGAGCGACATTACCGTGAACTTTTAAAACTATAATCTACTGGACTATCTGCGATTATAATAACGCTCTAGTGTATAAGACTTTTTCGTCAACTCTGCCGTAGTGACCGTAGCTGTGTGGCAACATCGCAGCTTATAGTATAAGCACTCACCAGTGGTAGCGAGTTCGAAACCTGTCGGCAGCATAAACTTTTTTTTTTTTTTTTTTGTCCCTTATTCGAAAGTCGTGGTTCAAATCTTACAGACATTTATATATATATTTTTTTTTGTTTGTTCTCATACTATTTCCACAAAGGACCATTAGTGCAGATTTCGGATTTCATTTCCAACCAATTCGGGACTTCTCGGAAAATATGGCATCAAAACAAAATACGATATGCAACAAATGTAAAAAAAGTGTTAGTGATAAGGACTCTATCCAATGCTCGCAATGTTTTATGATATATGACAATGAGTGCGCTAATATGACTCTTAGTAAAGCGAAATCGCTAACATCAAGGCAAAAGTCTAGTTATAAATGTTCAACATGCCTAAACAAGCCAAACAATAAAATTGACTGTCTTCGCTCTTCTTCTACAAATAAGCACAAGACGCCGCTTCGAGCACAAAAGGGCACAGTAAAGGCAGCTCAAAAAAAGTCTAAGCAAAATCAAGACGTACGGAAGTCCCCCACGCAAAAGGCGGATTCACCAGTTCCTGAGCAACGTATTCAAAACAATGTAGAGAGCTCCTTTGAGTCCAAGGCGCCAACAGACAAATTGTATCGCTCGTCAAATACCTCAAAATCATCAGGCGAGCAGTCTAAGCAAAATCAAGACGTACGGAAGTCCCCCACGCAAAAGGCGGATTCACCAGTTCCTGAGCAACGTATTCAAAATAATGTAGAGAGCTCCTTTGAGTCCAAGGCGCCAACAGACAAATTGTATCGCTCGTCAAATACCTCAAAATCATCAGGCGAGGAGGCGAAAGTTTCATTTTGTAGTGTCAATAGTTTTGAAGGCTTAAATTCTACTCCAAATGAAAACACGGAAGATATAACCACACTGAGCTTGCCAAACCTTGAATCGCAAAGCACTGTGGTTGAAGAACTGAAAAACAAAATTTCAAACCTTGAAGAACAGCTGCTAGGCGCCGATGCCGAGGTACAAAAACTCCTAAGCGAAAATTATGAACTTCAGGATACTCTTCGGGAAACTCGTAAAAAATGTGATTTTTACCGAAATCTACTACAAAACAGGGCAGCTGGGTCGCCTATGAGAACCCCCATAACTCAAACGAAGAGGAGTAAGGGTTCACAATTGAGAAGACAATTAGCAATTAACACGGCATCAATAACTACACCATTATCCAGCAAGACGGCAGGGGACATCTTGGTAGGGTCAACATCTCCACAGATCACAAGTAACGAAACCACTGAAACTGAAGCAGAAACTACAACAGAGTTAATTGAAATAGCGGAGCAGGACAACGATTTGCCTAAAACTCATTACTGTCCAAATATTTCTATGCCAGATACAAGTATCCAGTGCCAAACAGATAAAGATAGCAGCACGCATCAGGAATACACCAAGCGAAAAATTTGCATTCTGAGCACAAATAATACAAATAAACTACTATTTATTGCACAACGTCATTTAAGTGACGATTATAATCTGTGCCATTTTTTGTACCCAAACGTAGGAATAAAACAGTTATTATTTGACCTGCCGAATAAGTTGGAAGGGTTTACAAGACGAGACCATTGCATTATATTTATTGGTGAGGAAGATTTTAAAATTTCACAAAATTATTCTATGTTAGTCAAAGATTTAAGAGTCAGTATACAATCTATGAAGCACACAAATATCCTTATTTGCGTTCCTACATTTAATTGTAGGCATGGTGCTAGTATGTTTAATGGGAGAATAGAGTCATTTAATAGATTGCTTTATCTGGATGTAACAAAACATGAGTATGCTTATATCTTAGATAGTAACAAAAACCTGGTTTATGACTATACAATGTTTTACAGAAGTTCGGGTCATATAAACAATATAGGTATCAACAAAATCTTTCAAGATATAAGAACATTCCTTGACGTCTTGAATGATCCCAGAATTGATTTGAACATATCTCTACATTTGTCACAATCTGTTAACACAGATTTTGTCACAACTGTGAAAACAGTAATTGCTGAGCCAGAACCTACTAATGTAAAAACAACGAGGCAGACAATTAACACAATCACAAACTACTTTAAAGTGAAAAGTAAAGTTGATAATAGGCAGTTTTTTCGTGAATAATACTAAAGATATGTTAGTTTTTCATCAAAATATAGCTGGTATACTTAATAAACAAGACATTTTTGAGCTCACATTAGATAATCTTCGTAGTCAAATAGGAAAGATCGATATTATATGTTTGTGTGAAACTTTCATTAAACAAGGATCAGAATTGAACCTACAAATTAATAATTACGTGGTAGCTTCTTCTTATTCACGTTCCCAACAAAAAAGAGGAGGAACGTGTATTCTAGTGCACAATGACATACACTACATGCCCATAGATATAAGTGAATTTTCCCAGGACTATGACTTTGAATGTTGTGGTGTCGAAATTCCGATTGTGAATCTTTTAGTAATATGTATTTATAGAACACCATCATCAAATATATATATCTTCTTTGAGTCACTTAATACACTTTTAAAAAAGGTTTGTCGCTGGAAGAATAGAAATATAGTATTGTGTGGTGACTGGAATATCGACATGATGAAATGTAACGCCCAAAGCAAAGAGTTAAAGAGTATACTATGTAACTACAATATTATAAATCACATCACAAAACCAACAAGAAAGATGTCATGCATTGACCTAATAGCTAGCAATATTCACAAGAGTATACCTGGTATACACACATTAGGTTTGTCCGACCACGATACTGGTCAAACACTATCGTGTAATCTGAACTTAAGAAGCAACTTATCAAAAACACCTACTTTGTGGTATGAAAAGAAAAGAGATTATAGTGATGAAAACATTCAGAAGTTCATTTCCGCTATCGCTTCGCTATCATTCTCCGAGGTCTATGAAAAACATACTACAAACGCTGCCTTTGATGCGTTTCACGATTTATTCACACTATTTTATAACCTTTGCTTCCCATATGTGACAGTTAAACACGTGGTAAAACCTAAAAGGAACATCTGGATAACTAAAGGTCTTAAAAAATGTTGCATAAAGAAAAGAATTTTGTATTGCAGGTATCAATATTCAAAAACTAATAAAATAGACAATCTTGAACGATATAAACAATATTGTAGAGTTCTGAAAAAGTGTATGAATAGAGCTCAACAAACAGCTAATCTTAAGGAAATAAAAAATGCTAAAAATGTATGCAAGGCTTCCTGGAACATAATAAAAAAAACATGTGGTCGCACATCGAAACCTTCTCAAATAAATAAAATTACACAGGATAACATCACGCATTGTGACCCATTAGAAATCGCAAAACAGTTTAACCAATACCTAATTAATTTGACAAATAAAAATATTAATCACACATCCAAGGCAACATCTTCAATTAACAATAATATGCACACAATATTTTTCTTACCTGACGACCATTATGATATTTTTAAGGCAATAAAGAATCTTAAAGACACAAGTTCTACTGGTTATGACGGTGTAAATTCAAAAATTTTAAAGTTAACTGCTAGTTTTATCTCTTTACCTTTATATCATATTATAAACCTGTCCTATACAGAAGGAGTATTCCCGGATAGACTTAAAATATCGGTGGTGAAACCGATCTTTAAAAAAGGCGATAAAGCTGATATGGCAAACTATCGTCCGATTACTCTTATCCCTGTTTTATCTAAAGTTTTTGAGCGACTAGTGTACAGGAAAATTGTTGAATTCCTGTCTAAAAATAAAATAATAGTACCCAATCAGTATGGCTTTCAGAAAAACAAATCTACAACGCATGCTTGTTTTGACCTAGTAAGAAATATCACTCAAAGTTTAAATGAAAGATCAGCTGTGGCGGCGCTGCTGCTCGATATGAGCAAGGCGTTTGACTTCGTCTGCCATGAAACCTTACTATCAAAGCTATATAAATACGGTATAAGAGGGCAAGCATACTTTTGGCTAGAAAGCTATCTCAACGGGCGGCAACAATGTGTAGAAGTAACAAAAATAGTTAACAACCGCAAGGAAATACATAACTCACCATTTATGATAAACAAATGCGGCGTGCCACAAGGCAGTATACTGGGGCCGATTTTGTTTTTACTCTATATTAACGATTTACCTGGTACCACACAAAATGACTGTATACTGTTCGCAGACGACACAACTTTTATAATTAAAGAAAACAACGATAGTTCTCTTATAAATAATATTACATGTACTCTAACAAAGGTAACAGATTGGTTAGAAAATAATAACCTCAAAGTCAACCTAACAAAAACGCAACTAGTTAAATTTCAGACCTATAATAGCAAATCAGTCAGGTTGTCTGCCGACTTTCATGGTGTACAAATTAAGGAAACTGAGAGTGCAGTTTTCTTAGGAATTTGGATAGATAAATTTTGTAATTGGAAAGCCCATATTAATATCCTTTGTAATAAGTTAGACCGATTTAATTACATTCTTTATCGTTTGCGATCTACCGTCTCTGAGGCGGCAGCAACGGCAGCCTATCATGGCTACATTGCGTCGCAAATCCGTTACGGTTTAATAATATGGGGCAACTCTACAGATGCCGATAAAGTCTTCTTAGCCCAAAGAAAGTGCTTAAGATCTCTGTGTGGGGCCATGTATCTAGATAGTTGTAAGCCATTATTCAAAAAGAAAAAGATCCTACCCTTGCCTTCTTTATATGTATTAGAGATATGTAAATTTGTGAAAAAGAATATAGAATTGTTTAAAATGAAAGGTAAGGACAAACGTTATAAATACAACTTAGAAATACCGACACATCAAAGGCTAAAACTATTCCAAAAGAACTCCTACTGTATGGCCATCAAACTATACAATATGCTGCCTGTAAAAATAAAAGAACTTGAAGGAAAAGAATTCAGTAGAAAACTCTTTTGCATCCTAATGGACCATTGTTTCTATTCCATTAACGATATTATACGACATTTTAAATTTCATTTTTGACACTCTTAAATTATATTATGGTAATTGATAGACTAATTGTAAATTGATAGTTTTGTATTGTAATTATGTTTTTTGTTATAATAATGTATAAATTTGTAATTTTATCATAATGAATATTTGAACGCCGAAATTATGGCCAAACATGTAAAGAAATGCATATGTACATATTGACATCTTATATCACTCATGTTTTTATCAAATAAAATTATCTTATCTTATCTTATCTTATCTAAAACGCGACGATATATACATATAACAGATAGATACATATGGATACTTAAATACATAGACAGCTATGACTAAGGAACCAATATTTGTGATAAATAACTACACAAATAATGCCCTCGCCGGGATTCGAACCCGAAACCTCCAGCTTCGTAGGCAGGGTCACCAACTAAGCTACGGAGGCTGTCATCAGTCAAAAAAGGATAGCTAACATTTATCAGACAGAAGCTATTAACTGGAGACTGAAAAATCAGTCTTTAGTCATTTGTTTACGTATTTACTTACTTAAATTAATCTTGTTTTAGTTTGTTTTAGATAAAACAAGTAAGGGCTCATGCATAAATCATGCGAGGTTTTTTCGACTACATTTTGCCCCCCCCCTTCCCGCTGGCGATATTTGGTGAGTTTCTTGGCTACCCCCCCCTCCTAGCAGTCTCACGTGTATTTTTTCTCATTTAATTTTTAACGTTCGCTCGCCGAAATTCACAATATTTCTTTGTTTGTTCATCGTAGAATAATACACGTGAGGTCTCCTTGTACCCCCCCCCTCCCCTAACGTGATCTTTCGTGATGTTTTCTTGGACCCCCTCCCCCCCTATAGGACCTCGCGTGATTTATGCACAAGCCCTAAGGATGACTAGGATTTATACAATTTATACATCTGAGTATAGCTCGTTGTCTATTGACATAACAGGCAGTCAGCTATGCTATTCTCTTATTGACACATTCGACGCTGCGTTCGTCAACGAGCTCGATGTCGAGACAGCCTTGTCTAAAATCCTAGCTGTTTGATTTGACATTAGGAATCGAGGCTGTGAGCGAGGTTGTGGGCGAGTTCGTCGCTGTTTTTCGTTAGAGAATACGAAGTTCATACATTAAACGTCAAACTTTCGACGCAATGTAGTTCCAGCTCACGCCGCATTCGTCGCCGAGCACTAGTGTCGTTTAAAGTACATTAGTGAAACCATTTTTAGGCTCGACGCTGCCGCAGCACTGACACAGCGCTGACAGCAAGGCGGTTTCCTTAGTGAATAACACTGCTGGCAGGGTGCTGAATGGGCAAGCTTAGCCAAGATGCCATTCTGCTTTCGTATACGATAACTCGATAAGTAGTGTTCGGAACTTTGGGTGCAAAACTTTAACAAAACTTGTCAAGTGGACATGAAAGAGCACAGCTATGCTATTCTCTTACTTCACTTCTTCAAACTTAAAATTTTTTATTGCCACAAAAAGAAAAAAACTTACTACTAATACATAAATTAACTTAACTAAGCTTATTACCTAGTAAGTATAAAATTAAACTTAAAATGAATATTTAGTGAGGCAATAGGTCTCAGTATCAGCATGTGCTGCGCAGGACGCTCAGCGCTGGTTTTCAGACTGAGCCTTTAAAAATTGTGTCGGTCTCAAACATAAGAGTACATTTTTTTATGGTTGTGCTGAACTATAACTAAGTATCAGTATAATAGAACAATTGCAGTATTTTTTAATGACATGGATAATGGATCAGTAAAAATAAAATAAAACAAATAAAATAATAATTAAAATAACAAGAAATAAACAAAGTGCCAGGTAATTATATATACATGCGTGCGCGCGCGCGACTATGTGTTTGTGTATGTGTGTGTGTGTGTGTTTGTATGTTGGTATGTGTAAAAACTGAAAAAAAAAATGGTGTGAGTGGTGCTATCTTATTCACACATTCGACGCAGCGTTCGTCAACGAGCTCGACGTCGAGACAGCCTTGTCTAAAATCCTAGCTGTTTTATTTGACATTAGGAATCGAGGCTGTGAGCGAGGTTGTGGGCGAGTTCGTCGCTGTTTTTCGTTAGAGAATACGAAGTTCGTACATTAAACGTCAAACTCTCGACGCAGTGTAGTTCCAGCTCACGCCGCATTCGTCGCCGAGCACTAGTGTCGTTAAAAGTACATTAGTGAATACCATTTTTAGGCTCGACGCTGCCTCAGCGCTGACACAGCGCTGACAGCAAGGCGGTTTCCGTAGTGAATAACACTGCTGTATACATCCATAAAATGTCTACACTCGCAACCATTTAAGGTAAAGATTGTTATAATCCTATAGTGTGGGGTATCATTGAATAGCTCTCTTAAAAAGAATAAGGGTCTTGAAAGAAAGTTATTTTCTAAAGTCCATATTTTCGGAGATAATCGCTCTAGAAGAAAAAAAAATGGTGTTCCCCCCTCTTACTTTTGACCCGTAGCTCCAAAAAATATGAAAAAAATCATGAATAGTGGGCTTACAGAAAACTTATTACTTACTTATAGGCAATACAATTTACAATTTTTTTCAGCAATATTCGTATTTTTAACCGACTTCAAAAAGGAGTATGTATGTTTCCCGATATCTCCGAGAATTGTGAACCGATTTTTAATTTGTTTTTTGTTATCGAACGTGTACAACCCCGAGATGGTCCTATTGGCACCAAATTGGGATCTGATGATGGAATCTTGGAGAAATTGAGGGATCTCTTCAAATGTTATAGGTACATGTATGGCGCTTTTGGTAATTTTCATTCATTTACAAGAATTTGCATGAAATTAGGATTTGAGGAAACCAATGATGGAAACAAATCGGGGATCTTGGAGTAATCGGTTGAAGTCGGGTTTTTAAATTTTTTATTTGGTGATTATGTTGGCTAAAGTGCTCCCATAATTATGTAAATTTTAAAAGTTTTGGTGTACATAATATTTTCTTCGGTTACCGCGAGGATTACACATGAAATAAAACTATGAAAACGGATAAACTCGCGTATATTAACTAATTTTAACCCTTTACCTACGGGTGTCAACCAGAGTTGCCACCAAGGCAACAGCCGTGCAGTACGGGTGTCAACTATAGTTGATCGAAGCACTGGTCATGTTTAATATTTTTTTTATTCAAAACTAGACCTTGTATCTTGGTAATAGCGGTCACAATATGCTTTGGGATTACTATAGATGCAAAGAAAAAAATACCGTAATATTTCGGTAGATGGCTCTGATATAAATATATTTTTAAAACTACCGCTTTTTTTGCTGGCAACTGGGGTTGACACCCGTACTGCAGGAGTGCCAAAAATTGAAATCAATATGGCGGACAATAGTGATGTTTTAAATTTTATCGACTTGTTGTGAGAGACAGATCAGAGAATACCCGTACTTTACAGATTTCTCGATACCTTAGTGCCCACTCTTACTAACAATACAATCTAATAAGTTTAAAAATTAAATAATTATACCCATAAAACCTTATTAGATTCAAATTATTGTTCGATTTTTTCCCTAATCGATGCGACATATCGACAACTGTGTCGATAGACGCACATCACTATTTTTCATATGTGAGAAAGTGTTTGTTTGCAAGGTTTTTATTGATTGATATTTATGCTTTTTTAAAATAATCATAGTCTTTTGAGTATTTGTTTGTGTTAAATATACCATAAACTAATGTTTTTACACTTAAACTTGTGAAATTCGCGAGTGGTAACTTATAAATCTTCAAATTCTTAGTGACTGATATATTACTTGATTTTATTTAAAAAAGGAAATATTATTACTATATGTGATTATTTATTGATTAAAGACAACATATGTAATATATGTGCGAAATTTCAAGTGTGTAGCTGCAATACTATAAAAGTTCCAGGTAAGTGAAGTTATGCCTTACACCGGCTCTCGAAAAAACATGCCCGTATTGAGAGGTTACGGAGTGATACAGGGCCCCGTAGGTAAAGGGTTAACTTCATTCCGACGTTTCGAACACTTTACAGGGTTCGTGGTCTGCGAATGATGTCATCCGCAGTAAAAGTTTTGTTAAAGTTTTGCACACATAGTTCCGATCACTAACGATAAGCGATAAGTAATAAATATATGAGAATTCGAACTTATTGGAAATGTATGAGAGATTCGAACGAAAAGTCACGACCATTCCCAAACATTATTATGGTCACGTGAGTTATCACCATACCTGGGATAACTCGGGGCATTTATACGAAAGTGATGTAGCAAAATATTTTATCGACTAAAAATATATCGATGTTATTGTAAATGACAACATCAAAATGTTATTCGGCATAAATAAATATTAGGTACTTACTCTTCAATTAAAATAAATAATAAGTTTAAACGGGTAGTTACGCGTTTATTTTAAATTAGTTTTCAAAATATACAATTAATATTAAAATATCAATATTTAAATTGTCATTTTGATTAAAATGACATCTGCATACAAGAGGCCCGATATCAGATATGACATCGAACCTCTGTACTGTAATCGATAATGTTCAATAA
Organism: Thaumatotibia leucotreta; assembly: GCA_025490895.1. Lineage (NCBI taxonomy): Eukaryota > Metazoa > Arthropoda > Insecta > Lepidoptera > Tortricidae > Thaumatotibia > Thaumatotibia leucotreta. The sequence continues at coordinate 91,300 of JALPQI010000747.1, forward strand.
ACACATATTTTGTTATAATTATATCGACATCTTTTTAATCGATATCAAATCCCTATAACTTGCCCCCAGTTATCCCAGGTATGGTTATCACTTATCGTATACAATTGTTAAATGGCATCTTGGTAAAGCCTGCAGGTGACTTAGGTGACCCATTGTCTGCCTAAGCAGACCGATAAGAACTATTAATAACGAAATATTTTACAACATCATTAATACCCGCCATGTCCAGAGCAGATATAATATTTATTGTTGTCCGCAAATCGGCCGGCCGAGCTTATTTCTCGGTCGGACGAAAATAAATTACTTATTTTACTACACAAAGGGAGAAAAATGAACATTAGTGACATTTATTCTGTGGTTTCATTTCATCCTCGTACGTGTGATGACAGGTCTGAGCTTTATAGACAAGGTTTAGGGTGTTTTCATGTTTTTTAGAGTTCCGTAGTAGACTAGTAGTAGGAACCTTTATTGTTTCGCTATGTCCTACCTAGAGTCTGGCTAATGAAATATTGCCCCAACTTTTGGCGGGAAATTCAAAAATCTGGGGCTTGTCACACATCCAGATCTAGATTTTTTGAATTTCCCGCCAAAATTTGGGGCAATATTTAATTAGCCAGACTCTATCCATCTGTCCGTCTGTCTGCAGCAATATTGGTCAGTGTACCTGCTAGAAATTTGCAATAAGTATAGGTACATATATTAAGTAATAAGTGGTAGAATAAAATGTAGAAAAACATTTATTTTGCTGAAATCCTATAGTGGAATAGGCATCAAAAAGAATAAGGGTAAAAAATAAAGCTTTTTTCTAAAATCAATATTTTCAGAGATCACCGTAACCCCCTAACTTTTGATCCGTGGGTTCAAAAAATATGAAAAAAAACCATGAATAGTGTCATGTTCAGCCTCCGTAGCCTAGTTGGTAGTGACCCTGCCTAGGAAGCAGGAGGTTTCGGGTTCGAATCCCGGCGAGGGCATTTTTTGTGTATTTATTTATCACAAATATTTGTTCCTTGGTCATGGCTGTCTATGTATTTAAGTATCTATTATATCGTCGCCTGGTATCCACATCACAAGCCTTAATTGAGCTTACCGTGGGACTAGGTCGATTTGTGTAAGATGTCCCAAGATATTTATTTATTTATGTTAATAACGCGCATTTATAACGCCGCCGGCGCCGCATCTCTCTACCATGACTTTGCAAGTATCGGTAACGTTAGGTTTTACTCGACACGTAAAGCGGGCCATCGCGCTCGCTCTAAGATGTCAGTGCCAGCGCGATAGAATGCATTACGTATGGAGTAAATCCTAACGTATCCTTGACTTTCTAACTCCTGCGACGGCTACTGGGTGACGGGCCAAACTCAAAATCATGTTATGAATCTTTCCAGTGGAAATTTTAAAAGTTAAGTGCTATGATAGTTAATTTTCTTATTAGAATAGAATAGAATAGAATATAATTTTATTCAGAACGCTTAATTTAAACTTAACTTAATTACAATGACAGTGGTACACATTCATAAAGCGTAACTGAAAAGGTCCACACTCAGCTCATTAAACCCTTATTGTTATTTAAAGGCACTCCTTTCCTATTGAATTGTATGATAAAAATCACGACTACACTCCTACCAGTTGCTTACTATTGGCCACAGGAAAGAGGTGCTCTACAGTTCAGCTGAACACGTACTTTTTCTTTCCTGGTGGTCGATAGTTAACAGCCTGTGGACAGGTACTCAGGTAGTAATGATTTTTTCATCACACTTGCTGTCTAAGCGCGCCATTGCTTGCGCGCGTAGCGGGAGTAATAGAAAAGTGAAATTCCCTAGGGAGTAATAGAAATGTCAGTACGTCATTTAATAATATGATGTCTTAAAACTTATTTTTTTGTCGGCAAGTGTGATGAAAAACATTGTATGCATCACGGTAGGTAAGCGGAATACTAACTCGAGTCATAAAAGCCCTCCGCCTGACGGCGTCGGGCTTCTAACACTCTCGTTAGTAATTCCGTACTTACCTCCCTTGATGCACAATGTACTATTATCATACAAGCAATGGAAACAAAGTACGGCTTAATGAAGATAAGGCTTTCATAAGAAATTCAAGCTTTATAGGCCTTAACTTTTAGATTGTCCACCGGGAAGACTCCGAACATGGGTTTGCGTTTGACCCAAATAGAAAGGAATAGTAGCATTATTCATATTCAAAGATCACACACACAGCCTCTCTCACTAGACTATCTATGACAGCGTGACGCCTATGACAGCTAAACTCCATTTTAAATACCATGGCCCGATCCCACATAATACTTTGCAGTGGCATCGGACCATGGTATTTGAAAAGGAGTACCTATACCTATCTTAGAAATATATGGATATTGCGAAAATTCTCTATCAATAACACCAAGTTATAAAATTAAGATACGCCAATATTTGAATTCCTAGCTTATTTAGCAGTATGCGAAAAACGGCGCCACTTACCTGACATTTTAATGTTCAGGTGATTTTGCTGGCAGTCCAAATAGATTGCACCTCAGTACAAGTTTGAATATCACATATTGGGACATTGAAAATATAAGAAAAAAGTATTAACACAATAAACATGAATTATAATATAAATAAAAAAATTGGGAGGTAGAGTGCCCGAAGGCTGGCCGCATTGCCGCGCTGGACTGCTATGCTGAGTCTTTGCGCGAAATACTGGCCAACCCTCTGGTCACCCGACGCCTCTATAACGCCGCGGCCACGACATCGGTCTAAGGCGACCGGCTTAGCGGAAAACGTATGGTGCTCCCTCTCGTACCCATATCGGCATCCCGCTCCAACTCATGGATTCGCTCGCCGCTGGTCGCCTTAGACCAATGTCGTGGCCGGGGCATAAGGCGCTTGGAAATGTCCTCATAGAGGCTACGCGCACTTGGCCCCCACGGCCCCAGTGTTTCAACCCCAAACACCGCAAATATGTAGCTGCTACCGAGGGCAGCATATTTGCGACGCTTGAGGACTTCTGCTAAAGATGCCGCCGCACCAGCACATCTACACCTCTATTGAAAATATTAACACTCAGTCCTAATAAATGTCGGCCTGCCTTAAAATACCTAATGCAAATACTTTAGACATAAGCTAATTATTTCAAAGTTGGTGAATAAAGCATTAAAGGCACGTACATTTATCATCGTTTACTCCTGTTCGTGGCTCCGCGATTTGGGCTCTACTTTTCACTTACGATCAGGTGGAGTGTTTCCGCATGTATACAACCTGTATAATCTTCAAGGCAAGAGTGAATAGGTATCTCAAAGGTAAACGTGTTCCACCGTAGACTGCATCATCACTTACCACCAGGTATGATCGTGGTCAAACGTCTACCTATTATGAATAATATATATATATGTATATATATCTTATCGATGGCTCAAGCTATGATGACGAGTATTGGTACAGCGTCGGGTAGATAGATACTACTCGTAGTACTTTCACCTTACGAATAGTTGACAGTTCCATCCATATGCATGAAAATGCTGTAACCTGTTTTATAGGCAATACGACGTTTATTTTTATTTTCTTTTAGTTTGACATTTCCTGTTATAGTGTCTTGTGGTTTCCCTTATACCATAAACTTATTTTATGGCGTACCTATGCGCCTTACCTCGTCAGTTTTTACGATCTGATACCCTATGTACCCTGGGGATCGGCTGCTATCATAAATATATATACAATACGTAGGATGCCCTGAAAATTTCGGGAATTTAATACTTTGGAACGTATATTTGACATGTGTTATACCTCTTTCTTACAAGCATAGTCTCATTATTCGAAAACACTGGCCACTTAGAAAAAAAAAACAATGTCTGATTTTCAATTGTTTTTTAAAGTCGTTGAGTCGCTGGTGAAAATGGAGCTGTCCCGCGAAAGTTTTAGAGCAATGATTTATTATGACTTTAAAAGTGAATTAACACAACAACAATGTGGAGACCGATTAACTATTGCTTTTAGTAGTGAAGCACCTTCAAAGACGACCATATACAGGTGGTATTCGGAATTCCAACGTGGCCGTGTGTCTCTTGCGGATGACGTACGTGAGGGTCGACCGAAAACGGCCGTTACCGATCAAAACATCGATGTTGTTCGCCAACTGATAAAGGAAGATAGGCATGTTACATATCGGGAGATTCAGGAGACTTTAGGCATTGGAATGAGTCAGGTACAAGTTATTTTACAACAAGAGTTGGGCGTGCGGAAGTTATTTTCCCGGTGGATTCCTCACTTGTTATCTGACGACCAGAAAACGGTACGTGTCAATTGGTGCCGCAAAACTTTAAAAAGATTTAATGGAGGAAGCTCAAATGCCGTTTTTAGTATTGTGTCAGGTGACGAATCATGGATTTACGCATATGAGCCTGAATCGAAAAACCAATCTCGAGTTTGGGTTTACGAAGACGAACCGAAGCCGACAAAAGTTGTTCGTTCTCGCAGCACGATCAAAAAAATGGTAGCCACGTTTGTCTCCAAATCGGGTCACGTGGCGACTATCGCTCTTGAAGATCGAAGAACTGTCAATGCCGATTGGTATATAGGCGTTTGTTTACCGATTGTTTTTGCTGAACTGCGAAAAACTAACCCTAACCGCCGTATTATACTGCACCATGATAATGCCAGCCCTCACACCGCTCAGAAAACAGACGACTATCTGAAGGGCGAAAACGTCGAATTACTGGACCATCCTCCGTACAGCCCCGACCTAAGTCCCAACGATTTTTTTACTTTCCCGAAAATAAAGAATCGGTTGCGTGGTCAGCGTTTTCAGACCGCGGAAGAAGCAGTCGACGCTTATAAAATGGCCATTTTGTCAACCCCCACTTCAGACTTCAATAACTGTTTTAAAAACTGGTTTCAGAGAATGAAAAAGTGTATTAAACACAAAGGAGAATACTTTGAAAAACAATAAAAGTACTTTTATTTCATTAAAATGCGTATTTTTTCCGATTCCCGAAACTTTCAGGGCAACCTACGTACCAGGTGGCCGTAAATATCGGAACTAGGAAGCCATTCGAGTTAAAGTACCAACTTTTGAGAAAAAAATAAAAACCTTAAATTAACCTTTAATTATGGGTTGGATATTTATAACCAAATAATGACGATAAAAAATCTACTTAAATATTCTATCGAAATGCTTCATACTTCCATATCCCGTAAATTATTCCATGTAGGTGGCTTGTTTGCCACCAACACGAAATACAACGTCATTACATTCCGAAGTCGTGACAATTGTCACAAGGTTTAGAAGAATTTTCATTTCATTAATAATTCTTGACATAAGGATAGGTATAGTGTTGGGATTTTGCTACAATTGTTGTTTCTCAAAAAAATAGTAATTCGTAAAATTACAAGAAGAAAACTATTTTTTACTAATTTATTAAAGTTCTTGCAATATTTTCACGTTGGTGGCAAACAAACACATGACCCGTCCGATGGAACCCGGTAACCATAGCCTATGGACGCTGACCGTAGAAGAAATAGACATTTTTACAATAGGGATGATGACTGTAGTTAAAATAAATTATTTAACACTATGCACGACATAATACACGAAGAAATTATTACTAAGATGTAGATTGCAGTAATTTTTGTACAGGACTTCTATTTAATAAATTGAAAAGAACTTAAAAGAGTAGGTCATTTTGGCAGTACTCAAACGTGACGTCACTTTTGAGTATTTCATATAAAATTCCATAGTGGTGATCGTTTTGACAGTTCAAAAAAAGATGCTGATTTACTTGCCAGTCATCATGCCCATTGTCACAACTCACAACTTGTCACTGTGGTGGAATAGCGGCCGGCGGCCCTAACGCGAAAAACGAAATTCAGATGACATGAGAATGTGTCTCTCTCACTCTAATGTCGCCTTCGTTCGGTTGACAGAGAAAAATCCTCGATATATACGAATTTCGATTTTCGCGGTAGTAAGCCAGGCGTCACATTAATAATGGTTGGTCAGCTGTCAATACAGCTAAGTGTAATTAATTACACCTAGATGGCTGTCAAATCAGTGACGCACGGATAATGTCATTGTTATGCCCATAGTCACTTCGATATGCATGACATGACAGAATTGGCAGATAATAGAATAATACTGCTACAGCTGTTACCATGATAGACAAACGCCCGTCATTTTGAAAACGTAACCCTGTTCCGTATAGTAGTGACTTCATTATTACCTTATGTTAACATATTTTATTTTATAAGATATTTTTAATAACACTAACACAAAGTATAATTCAAGAGATCGAAACTCTTTGTTTTCTCACATCATTATTGAATCGAGTGCACTTTTGAAAACAAAGAATATAATCTAAGCTTCCCTTTAGATGATAAAATTGGGATCAACTAAAGTCTATGACCAAACACGCCAATTTCATGGGTAATGACCCAATATTTGTCAGCCTCCTGAGCTACCGTGACTATATCGATATTGGTCGACACTCATTTATAAAACTACAATTTATGTACATAGATTAAATCTAACTAATCTACTTAACCTAACCTATACCTAAGATTGGCCCTTGTGGCATTGTACCGAGGATGCTGGCGGCATTTCCTCGCTGTATCGCAATACTGATGCGTTGTGTGAGGAAGTCGCCAGCTCTTCGGTCTTTAGTTACGTCAACCAGCAAACGATTTGCGTGCGCTGGGGCCCCATGAACCTAAAGTTTCTACGCCAAACGGTACAAAATCGTACTCTTTGCCGAGGCCCTTATTTTTATTACGTTTTAAAAATTCGGCATTTTCAGCCGCAGCGGCCGCCTTAAGCGTAGTTTGTTGAAGATGGGATGGTGCCAGGGTGTCTACGCAAGTAGCATCCCATATCATTTATCTATTTATAGTGACAACTACAGTTCATTACCTACAAATTCATGGTAATACCTGTCTTCAGGGAATTTAGCGGGAAAACGTCTGGATCTAGATTTGTCAAAGGTCGCTTTGGGGATCGAGAAAATATGACTGGAATCTTGAAAACGCTAGGAAAGAGCAGTTGCTACATTTATTTTACTTGGCTCTTTTGTTTTGTATGATCGCTACATAGAAAAAAAAAGTAATAAAATCATTTATTTCGGACTATAAAAACCCATATACCTAGTGTTAGTTACAAAGATTCTTAAACGACTTACGTAAGTTTATGTGTATCTAAGTTTTCTAACTGATTATGTAATGTACAACAAATAGTTAAGTATTTAAGGGAAAAAACTCTTATTAGTGTGAATAAACCTTTGTTACACAATACACAGTGCACTTTTCAAAACAAAGAATGTAATCTAAGTTTCTCTTTAGATAATAAAATTAGGGATCAACAAAAGTCTATGACCAAAAACGCCAATTTCATATGTAATGATCCAATATTTGTCAGCCTCGTGAGCTACCGTGACTATATCGATATTGGTCGACACTCATTTATAAAACTACAATTTATGTACATAAATTAAATCTAACTAATCTACTTAACCTAACCTATATCTAAGATTGGCCCTTGTGGCATTGTACCGAGGATGCTGGCGGCATTTCCTCACTGTATCGCAATAGGTACTGATGCGTTGTGCGAGGAAGTCGCCAGCTCTTCGGTCTTTAGTTACGTCAACCAGACGTTTCGTGATCTCAGCAAACAATTAGCGTGCACTGGGGTCCCATGAACCTAAAGTTTCTACGCCAAACGGTACAAAATCGTACTCTTTGCCGAGGCCCTTATAATTATTACGTTTAAAAAATTCGGCATTTTTAGCCACAGCGGCCGCCTTAAGCGTAGTTTGTTAAAGATGGGACGGTGCCAGAGTGTCTACGCAAGTAGCATCCCATATCACTTATTTATTTATAGTCTCAACTAGTTGCCTACAAACTCATGGTAATACCTGTCTTCAGGGAATTTAGCAGGAATACTTCTGAATCTAGATTTGTCAAAGGTCGCTTTGGAGATCGAGAAAATATGACTGGAATCTTGAAAACGCTGGGACAGAGCAGTTGCAACATTTATTTGGATCTTTTGTTTTGTATGATATCTACATAGGAAAAAAATAAAAAAACTAATAAAATTATTTATTTCGGACTACTTATAAAAACCCCTATACCTAGTGTTAGTTACAAAGTTTCTTAAACGACTTACGTAAGTTTATGTCAGCCTCTGTAGCCTAGTTGGTAGTGACCCTGCCTACGAAGCTGGAGGTTCCGGGTTCGAATCCCGGCGAGGGCATTCTTTGTGTATTTATTTATCACAAATGTTTGTTCCTTGGTCATGGCTGTGTATGTATCGTATCTATACGTATCTATCTATTATATAATATATATCGTCGTCTGGTACCCACAACACAAGCCTTAATTGAGCTTACCATGGGACTAGGTTGATTTGTGTAAGATGTCCCAAGATATTTATTTATTTATTTATTTATGTGTATCTAAGTTTTCTAACTGATTATGTAATGTACAACAAATAGTTAAGGTGCATTCAGACCAAAAGAGCATTCGCTGTTCTATCCCCCGCTCTACGAAATCAACCAATCACGTTTTGTGTAACGATCGAATTTCGTAGAGTGGGAGGTTAGAACAGCGAATGCTCTTGTGGTCTGAATGCACCTTGATACGATAATTTCTACACTTATTCTTAAAGACGTGTTACCGAACATTTTCTTTGAACGAATACCTACAAGATCTAAAAGCGACGTAGAAGTACATTACATGTAACATGTAAGTATCTCGAAGACGTTCCTAGGAATGTACCTGGAATCACGTGCGTTCAGCTTCACGGTTCACAGACACACAGCCACACAAGACGGGACGTGCTCAAAATGGCGGATTTTCCGCCGTGTAGTGAACGTAGACAATAATTAACAGTACAAAAAGTTGCGTTTTCCAATACGTGGCCGCCACACGAGAACTTTCCGCCCCAACGATCATCGCAGTGTTATTCACTAAGGAAACCGCCTTGCTGTCAGCGCTGTGTCAGCGCTGTGGCAGGGTCGAGCCTAAAAATGGTATTCACTGATGTACTTTAAACGACACTAGTGCTCGGCGACGAGCACTAGTCTGTCGTCGAGAGTTTGACGTTTAATGTACGAACTTCGTATTCTCTAACGAAAAACAGCGACGAACTCGCCCACAACCTCGCTCACAGCCTCGATTCCTATATGTCGATGTCAAATAAAACAGCTAGGATTTTAGACAAGGCTGTCTCGACGTCGAGCTCGTTGACGAACGCAGCGTCGAATGTGTGAATAAGAGAATAGCATATAGCAGTTCTATGAGCAATTTGCTCCGCCCTTTGCCACTCTAGTTTAGCGATTTGGCTCCGAACAACGACACATCTTTTCGTCCAATATTTCGCAGTCTGACGACTACAAGTGGAATGTACTGTATGCTTAGCCAAGTGGCCAATCGCTAGCGCTTAGTAGCGTATCGTGGTTTCCCCCTCTGTCACTCTTGCACATTAGTGCGACAAAGACAGTTAGCTGCCTTTCGCTTACGATTGACGATTAAGCGTTAGCGAATGGCAACTTGTCTAAGCACCCTGGAATACTTCTACAAGTTTGCGCTCCAGTGAGGTCGTTTGAAACGTTTCAACCTGATCAGCGGCCCTACCGCGAACTTCGAAATCTGCAATTTCGAGGATTTGTCTCTCTTACTCTAATGAGGTCTTCGTTGGAGTGACAGAAAAATCCACGAAATTTACAAATTTCGATTTTCACGGTAATAGAATATAAGAATAAGAATGGTTTATTTAGTGCCATACAATACAGCATAATAAAATACAGGTATAAGCAGTAAGGATTTGAACACCAAAAAGGATGCCACTCAGCATAATATGTCGTGTCAGATGATACGACGCTGGTTTTCAGGGCCTGAGGTGTCAGGTGGAAGTCGAAGTACTGGGAGTTTTGTCGCTGGTTCACTACCCCTAGCCGAGAAGAGTCAGCAAGAAACTCAGCTAGACCCAGCGAATGTCGGAGTGGCGTTTGTTTCATCTCTTCTTCTTCTTCATATTTAAGAGCTGTGCTCTTGTCGGTGGAGCAATCTCCAATCCACCCGGTCCTCTGCCAACTCTTTAACCTTTTGATATGACACGACCTGAACTTTCTCTTTTATTTGGTTGAAATAGTTGATCCTCGGCCTTCCTCTCCCTCTCCTTCCCTCTATCTTTCCTTCTATGATGTTTTTAAGGAACAGGTCGTTTCGTAGCAGATGTCCAATCAGTACTCCTCTTCTATTTTCTATTGTTAGCAATATATGCCTCTTCTCCTTAACCCTCTCCAGCACCCTTGAGTTTGATATAATTTCGGTCCAACTAAACATTTTGGTGACGGCAGTAAGAATACATTTGTCACCATCCCAACTCCTCCTGCGGGTGTCGTAAGAGTCGACTAAGGGATTTAAGTGTCACTAGGGATAAATGATGGGCAGCAGCGTCATCATAGTGGACACATTACTGCAATCGCCTATCCGCTTGCCCAGCGTGGCGATTATGGGCATTTACCTCCTGATGCGCCTTTACGCATAGTTAATAGGAGAGGCCTTCGTCCAGCGGTGGACTATCATAGGCTGATGTTGTTGTTGTTGTAAACATTTCATACATTTTGTTTGTTTCATACATTTGGTTAACTGGAAGGGGTGCGTATCATAATGAATACGCACTTTTAGTATAATTACAGTTTACAAACGTTCATAACGTATACTAACGTTAGGTATAATGTATTAAACATCTATTTCCAAATAGTATAATACAAAAATAATATAACGTTAATAATATATACCGTTGTTTAGTCTAACGTACATATTAACGAATTCCGTTTCATATATCAATATAAAGGTATAAAAGTTAAAACATATACTAACATCTGATATAACGATATAAATATAACTGCTAGAAAAATAAGTTAGGTTAAGTTCTATAAAAATGTATACGTTATATTACTTACCTTTTCAATCCGTTCTAGCCTCGAAACCTAACCAACCCAAGTAATAAATCAGGGTAAAACCGAATTGGATTGGTTAGGTTTCGAGCGTAGTTTCCCGGATACATAAAAGACCTTTAAGTAATTGTTTACGCATCCTCATCCTTGCGAAACCAAAAAAGGGGGGACGGGGGGGCGTAGCCCCCCACAAGGGGGGCTCGGGGGGCATTAAAAAATAACAAATTTGTACCTCTCCTACTCTAACCTGGATAGACAGCCGGCTGGTTACCCGTACAGTCAAAGACAAAATAAAGTGTAAACAAAAATGTTCAAAGATATGTCCCAGTGCACAGTAATTCCGTGTAATAAGAACGTCGTAACATATTTATGAGCGGATTCTTACGATATTCATTTTTGCACTTGACTGTACCTACACAAATAAAATAAAAAGGAAATAATAAATTATAAACATACATATACATAATGGTAAGAAAACATGGTAAAAAATACACATAACAATTTGAAACGGGGACAAAGGCGAACTTTTCCCTGTAAGGGATCTCTTCCAGTTGGGTTTTTTTTATTTTATTTGTGTAGGTACAGTCAAGTGCAAAAATGAATATCGTAAGAATCCGCTCATAAATATGTTACGACGTTCTTATTACACGGAATTACTGTGCACTGGGACATATCTTTGAACATTTTTGTTTACACTTTATTTTGTCTTTGACTGTACATTATTGTTATCATTGCTTCACCTTGTTAGTAGTATTCACAGAATTAGATTTGGATAGAAGAAACAAGTTCATTCATTTGTATGGCGGCCGAGCGTGTCAGATTTTGTACTGAAGTTGTTACTTGCCTACGATTTTAAATATGTCTCAGGCCCCTGAGTATTCATATTTTTTGTGTTGTTGCAATTAATATTACTTAAGGAGGCATTATTAATGTTTCTGTTCACTTCAACTTACAAAGTTGACGCCCGAAAGCTGCAAGCTCCGATCCGACGGACAACTCAGTGGATTTCATTGAGTTCATTTGACACGCTAAGTAGATACGTTTGCTTGATCTATGGTATATACGAGATGACATCTGTGATAGTATTAGTTTTTCGCTACCCTACGGTTATCTGGAAGAAATCGTTCTTTAGCGATAAGGCCGCCTGTTGTCTACATCTATTGTTTTTCATATATTGTAATGTGTTTTTCTTCTTTTTTTGTGAGGTGTGCAATAAAGAATATTGTAATTTACATTTTATCGCCAAATATGAAACCTCTGTTACTCGAACTAGTCTGCGCCCCCGGTCCGTCTTTTCCTGCACTTTGAGGGACTGGGACCGTTAATTGCGAGCCTTTGTGTAGTTTTAACTCAAACAATTAATTGGACGCAAAAATAATTAGCGGACTAAAACTATGCTTGTACTAATTAAACTTAATTAGAGGAAGCTTTGTTAAGAGGGAAGATAAGAATCCTCCCGTTTTGTATTTTAATGAAAATAGTAGGATATTCATACACAAATCCATTCCTATAACAATCGACGCTCCAGGCTAAAAATACAGAAAACCAAACATACTATGCAAATCTAAAGTTTCTTAACATCCGATTATTCGAATCCTATACCTACAGGTATTAGTGATCAAACATTGATATCGAGTTCTACCGAAGATTTAAAATATAATAGTCTAAATAAATGATAAGTAGTAGATTATAAATAAGTAGCAGTTTTAAAATACGATTCTCATAAAAAAGTTTTTTGTTTTCTATGAATTTCAGAGTAACATTTGAGTAAAATATCAATAGTTAAAATGAAAAATAAGTCGATGAGAAATCAATTGTATTCTGGTAGTATTTCAATTGGTTTGTCTATGTATATTGACAAAATATACCTACTTGTTTCTATAATTTTGGCCTAGGGTGATTATACATGGAAAACAACCATGACTAAGGAACTAATATCGTAGCGTCAATGCCCAACACAAGTCCAATAAATAAAAATCATGATTTTTCATATTTTTTGGACCCTTGGATCAACAAAAGTTAGAGGAGAGGGGCGGGGACATTTTTTTTCTGGAGCAGTTGTCACCGACCTTTTTTAATGACTTATTCGAACGATACCCCACACTTTGTCAACGTGATTTATATGTACCTGATATGTACCTGTGCCAAATCGCAATCTCTAGTTTATTATCGAACCCTAAAAAGGAACCTACAATTTTTCGTACCTACTGTGAAGTGAACTTATAATTTCGAAAATTTCAGAGTCGCTGGAATGATTCTCTGTCACTCAAATGACGCTTTCGTTAGAGTGACAAAGATAAATTTAATACTCGATATTTCCGGATTTGAAGTTCGCGGTAAAGGAACCCACACAGAAATAAACTCAAATTAAACTAGCAACATTAATAACAGACGCACTTTTTTACATCTTCGTAATCTAAAAATAGAAATTGCGTGCCCCCGAGCTAATATTTCACCCCAAGAAAGCCGTAAACCCGGAGATTATTTATTAAGGGATGATGTTTCCCTTGGCTCATTAATCTCATTATTATTTCACGCGGTTAACCCTTAAATGACGATTCGTATATATTTTTTTGAAGTTTTGGCCTTTTTCTAGTGACAAACTTTTTGGTCAGCTATATTCTCTTATGTTATAGTTATACAGGGTGTAAGTCTAATACGGGCGAAGCTCTTAACGGGTATTAGTTTACGACATAATAAGTACATTCAAATAACTTTTACTTAAAATTAGAGCAACAAAATATTCCATACAAAATAATTCGGCGCGCAATGTAGAGCAACATACGCGAGTTAAGCACTTGTTGACAGCTAATTTCAAAAGCAGATGACATAACTGCCATATCAACAATAACAAATGTTTGTACATACATTGCTGCTCCGATAATCTTTAAAAAATTCTGTGGACTCGTAATTAAGAGTAACTTAAAAAAAACCTTGTAATCCATGATTACACTAATGAATCTCATGCCTGGTTTAATTGATCGCCCGTATTAGATTTACACACTGTATAAAATAAGGTATTTTTTTTTCTAAATAGTTTAGCGTAACTTGTTTTATACGTAACTTCTTTTTTAGTACAGTTGGTGCCTTTTTAGGCTCTAGTGTGAGAACTGTGTCATTTTACCTCAGGTGCAAAACTTCGGAGGGCCATCAAAAACGTCATACGAGACACGTGCAAAAACGAAATTCGTAACTCGTGTCGATTTAAAACACTCCCTATCGGTCGTGTTTTAAAACATCGCCACTCGTTTCGAATTTCATGTTTTTCGCATTGTGTCGTAATGTACTATTTTATTACAATGAAAAGAAAAGAAAAAACTTAGCGAAACACGCTGCCACTAAAAACATTTGACGTTAGTTAACAACATTTTTTACTTTTTTTGATTCGATTGCATGCTTAATATCTTTCGGTATGCTCTCGAGCACATTGTACTTATATTAATTATTCGCTGCCCGGCATGAAGAGGGCTCTAAGCGGAACACCTAAACTTATAATTATAACCTAACCATCTATAACACGAACAATGCTAGCACTAACACAATTAATAGGGCGGCAAAGTCTAGTTAACTAGTTTTAGGCGGAATATAACTAGATCCCAGATCCAGTTAGGACGACGTATTTTAGTAATTTTAACGTCAAGCGATACGACAATTAAATTATAGGGGGTAATGTCAGATAATAGGTACATTATTAGTCTATAACGTTATGGGTATTTTAGATTAAAGCGGTTATTCCTCTATTGTATCTTAAATTGTGGCCTCGCAGCGACAGAAGTAAGAATAAAACACATTACAATTTGTGTTCATAGATTAAATCTAACTAATCTACTTAACCACTCACTTGCTTTGATTTTTGCGATAGATTTTATGTCTATGTAAAATAAAAGTGATGACATGTAACAAAAGCTACGTAAATAAATAAATATCTTGGGACATCTTACACAAATCGACCTAGTCCCACGGTAAGCTCAATTAAGGCTTGTGATGTGGGTACCAGGCGACGATATAATAAATAGATACATATAGATACTTAAATACATGGACAACCATGACCAAGGAACAAATATTTGTGATAAATAAATACACAAATAATGCCCTCGCCAGGATTCGAGCCCGGAACCTCCAGCTTCGTAGGCAGGGTCACTACCAACTAGACTACGGAGGCTGACAAAATACACAAAAAGCAAGTGAGTGGTTAACCTAACCTTTATCTAAGATTGGCCTTTGTGGCATTGTACCGAGGACGCTGGCGGCATTTCCTCGCTGTATCGCAATACTGATGCGTTGTGCGAGGAAGTTGCCTGTTCTTCGGTCTTTAATTACGTCAACCAGACGTTTCGCGATCTCAGCAAACAATATGCGTGCGCTGGGGCCCCATGATCCTAAAGTTTCTACGCCATTTAAAATTAGATAATAAATTGTGCCTATACCCCTCTTTGAATCGGAATTGATTCGAATAAATTTTATCATTTATCTCACAAATGAAAAATGTAATTAGTTTAACAATGCACACAGTCATCTCAAGAATGAAAAAGAAAGAAAATATTGCTTTTTGGTACCTCAATATCACTTTTAAAAGTAAAATAAGGGCCAAAAAGTCGGTTTTTATAGTGACTTTGGATCACGTCTTCGACATAGATAAAAATTGGTAGGCAATGATGCTGAGCAAGATCCACCACATTTTCCAAAATGTCCCAGGAAGTTTGTATGAAAGTTTCCTTTTTTGTTACCAGATTCCAATACATATTTGGTAACGAAAAAGAATGCTTCGTACAAACCATTTGAGACATTTTGGGAAATGTGGTTCATCTTGCTCAGCATCATTGCCAGCTCTACCAGCTCTACCAGCCTACCAATTTTTATCTATTTTTCAGTTTCAGTTTATTCAGTTTATTTATTCTTGAACAATACAATTATTGTGTCAGAAATTCGATTAAATAGGTACAACTTATGACAGAGAAAAAAAAAACTAAACAAATAATGACAATAGGTATTCGAACATTGTCATACAAGATTATTCGAGTCGAAGACATGTGTGTAAATGTACAAAATTTCTGAGAAATGCTGAGTTATACTCGCGGTCATATATTTCGGTTTGGACGAAGCAATCATATACAGGGTGCCATCGGAGACGTTATCACTGTTATCAGTTTCATATTTCTTTAAACTCCACTAACAACTAGCAAATTAATGCCCCAAGATGTACAAACTTTTTATTAAAAAATCTTAAAGACCTAAAGACAGCTGAAAAACCTCAAGAGCTATATTTTTTATGAGTCTACAGATAACGGCCAAAATACAGCCTTGAAAAAACGTTGTTTTATCTCTATCAGTACCCTTACTACTAGCTAGCATATCTAGTGTTCGACCGCAACTCGCAGCTACACGTCTCTTTTTAGTCAATACAATCGAAAAGAGACGGGTAACTGTGTACATACCGTTGTTGTAGCTGTAACAGAAATACAGCATCTGTGAAAATATCTGCGACCATATATAACATGGACGTCTAACGCCAGCTCAAAAATGCCCCCAAAACCAATTGTTCAATAAAATTGTGCCAAGATGGGCAGGACATAGCGCTTTTCGTGACTCCGCGCATATTTCGGTGCAACATCTTTGACAAATGTTTATTGAATATCGCCAATCAAAACTTTGATGGACCAATCACATCTATTTTTAAAAGGCGGTTTAAGTTTTTATAGGTTAACATTCAAATTCATTGCCGTGATGCATTGAACAGGGGGTGACACTTGTCAACTAAAAATTAAAATAAAAATTAAAATTCAGGACCGTTTCTGAAAGTCAATTTAGTATGGCGTGCGGCTTCCATGTTTTATTTGTTCGTAGGAAAATATCAATTGTCTAACTATCACGGTTCACGAGATACAGCTTGGTGAGAATGATGACAGACGGAGACAGACAACGGAGCCTTGGTAACTTTTCAAATTCGAATCCGGAATTTCCAGCAAAGTGAGCTCGAAGTTATGCCCTTTTTTAGTGGGGCTACATAATTGTGCTAGGGGTGAATAGAATAGGTACCAATAAACTCCAAGAAATCCAAGTAGAATCAGCGCTGGACAACGTATAATATGCTGAGCTTGGTACGCACTGCCAGCATGAACTGCTGAATGCATGTTTACCTATTAACTACGAACAAATAAAACATGAACACACACACACACAGTCAAACTTCTTATGTACACACACACATGCATGAAAAACTACTCAAGCGCCAAACGCTTCCCGACCAAAGGGACCAGGCTGAAAATCAGGGCTGGATAATTCCACCAATCTAGCATATCCTGAGACTGGTACCCATTGCCCCATATTGTTATTACTTGTATTGCATTGTATCTACATCTACCTACTTGTATTGTAAGATTTTTTTTTTCCTCTCATTGTTTATATTCTTGTTTTTTTTGGGCAATAAATGTTTTTTATTTATTTATTTAAAACATGCAAGCCGCACGCTTGCATGCCTAATTGCCTTTCAAAGACTGCCATACTAAATTGCCTTTCAAAGACGGTCCTGAATTTTAGTTGACAAGTGTCACCCCCTCCTCAATGCATTACAGCGATGAATTTGAATGTCAACCTATAAAAACTTAAACCGCCATTTAAAAATAGTTGTGATTGGTCCATCAAAGTTTTGGTTGGCTATATTCAATAAACATTTGTCAAAGATGTTGCGCCGAAATATGCGCGGTGTCATAAAAAGCGCTATGTCCTGCCCATCTTGGCACAATTGAACAATTGGTTTTGGGGGCATTTTTGAGCTGTAATGAGACGTCCATATTATATATGGTCGCAGCCTATTAAATTATTAAGTAGACTATAAGTTACTCTAGCATAAATTCAATACTAATCTAGATTTAAAATTTTATATATTTTTTTATTTCTATCCAAGCTCATGTCTCGGAAATAAAGTTATTTGAATTTGAATTTAGAACACGTTTCGGCTATTCTTCTTAGTAAGGGCGCAACACTAAATTGCTTCTATTGTTTGACACGTTATCTTTGCCATTGGAGAACAAAAGGATATAAGATAAAAAAAGAAATAATTAAAGGAAAACTCTCAGATCTTCAAAGGATGACACTTTTATGAATATACTTTTAAGGTTTTGGTGCCTTTTCTTTTTATTTAACAGACTTTGACAACGGATTTATACAAGAATAATGATCATATTTGCCGCGTGGTGACGGCAGTAAGAATACATTTGTCACCACCATCTCGTTCCGTGGAAGGGAGTATCACTGAGTATTTTTTTTTAACTGATGATGATGGGCAGCAGCGTCATAATAGTGGACCGCCAACCAGCTTGCCCAGTGTGGCGATTTGGGGCATTTTCCTGATAGGGGTAGGTAGCCTTGTGACGTTATTCAAACTTTTTTTGTTATATTTTGAATGAAAAAAGCCATTTCACTTTCATTTTATTTATTTCCGACAGCGAAATTATAGCGTAGCTACACCTACAGAGAATCTTATAGGGTGGAACAGATCGAACCACGTAACAACTTTATTTATTTTCTTCTTTTATTAGTGTTTCTTCTTATTTTACCATTTTGGATCGTTTAGTTTACCAATGGCTCTTAAGTAAATTACAATATCGATCACTGATTTTTTTTATCGATTTCAAGCCAAACGTTGTTGAAATCGTCTCGAATGATCGCACTTTTATGGGTGCTAACTTTTGCAATAGGCATAATCTGAAATTATTCTCATTTTGACTTTTAAGCGAATGCTTTTGGATTTTAGATTGTTCAATATAAAACAGAAGAATCAAATTACAGTCCTATGGCTGAACTACTTGAAACACTGAGGAGACTGGTTTTACGATAGCTACTTTATTTGGATAAGCCTGCAGACCAAAAGAGCATTCGCTGTTCTATCCCCCTACTCTACGAAATTCGATCGTTACACGAAACGTGATTGGTTGATTTCGTAGAGTGGGATAGAACAGCGAATGCTCTTTTGGTCTGCATGCACCTTAAGCATTAGTGCGAATGAAACACATAGAAAGTACAATACGAAGCGCTAGTGATCATCCTAGTCTACTAACGATATGTTACAATTTCTTTGAGGGTCAACTTATGAGTATGACATGTTATAATTTTTTTGAGTGTTGGTATTCTGTGCAAAAAAGGTCGTGTGGCCGTAAGGCAGTGTCTAATTCTTCCTTGTCCTGAACCGCAGCCAGTTCCCCTCCACGCCCATACGGAAGCTGTCCTTGAGGGAGAGCTGGAGCGGGACCATGGTCCTCTCGCACGGCGTCACCTCCACATGCAGGAGTAGCTGGTACGCTATCACTTTCACTTTACACAGCGCAAATGGAGCATTCCACGAAAAAGTCCACCGATGTCCCGTACGAACACGGTTTTTCTCAAAATTGTGGGTTTATCGAAATTCTCTTTCGTGACTAGAAGAGTCAAAAATTGCTCAAAAACATATTTAATGACTAATAACTCGGAAGAAAACTCAAATTATTGAAATATACACGCGTTTGTACGGGACAGCCCATGGAATGCTCCAAATCTTGATTCTGAAGGATGAGGGTCTATAGTGTGTTTGAAAAGTGAAGAGTCACCATCAGATCCATCGTAGCGATAGGAGCGCTCCGAGACGACTTCAACAATGTTTGGCTCAAAAATATCTGAACACGCCTCTATAATTATGGCAATAAAGACGTGTTCTGATATTTTTGAGTCAAACATTGTTGAAGTCGTCTCAGATGTTCGCACTTTTTTGGGCGTTAGCTTTTGAATTAAGCATTATCTGAATTTACGATCCCATGGCTTTTTGAACTACATGAAACAGTGGAGACTTATCTTACGATGGCTACTTTATTTGGATAAGCCTTATTAGTGCGAACGAGACACATAGAAAGTAAAATACGAAGCGCTACTGATTATCCTAGTCAACTTATGACAAGTTATAATTTTTTTGAGTGTTGGTATTCTGTGCAAAAAGGGTCGTGTGGCCGTAAGGCAGTGTCTAATTCTTCCTTGTCCTAAACCGCAGCCAGTTCCCCTCCACGCCCATACGGAAGCTGTCCTTGAGGGAGAGCTGGAGCGGGACCATGGTCCTCTCGCACGGCGTCACCTCCACATGCAGAAGTAGCTGGTACGCCATCACTTTCACCTCGCACAGCGCAAATCTGGACCCTGGTGATCGATGAGGTTCTATGAACTATAAACACGAACAAAAGACTCTCGTGTAAAAAAAAAGAAATACGGTGATGCTCGCCCGGCTATCACTATCTGGCTCCAATTTCACAACATTGATAAGTCCTACAATTGTAAATCTACGGTTTCTCCAATAGGGAGCATCTATAGGCTACAGTTACCGCTTACCACAACCCACGCTTACCCAACTGTATATCGGAAGGGCCGTGCGTTTTTTTGCCACCAGCATAAAAATTAGTGCAGGAACTTTAATAAATCAGCAGTAAATAGCTACTTTTATGCGAAGCAAAATTACAATTGTCACAAAAACAAAAATCACGACAATTGTAGCGAAATTCCGACATAAGCCGAACCTCATGTCAAGAATTAATGAAAATTGTACTAAACCTTGCGACAATTGTTACGGGTTTCGGAAAATAAAAAGTAGTTTATTAACGATATAATAACGTTATTAGTAATAATTTTATGTTTGTGGCAAACAAGCACATGGACCGTCCGACAGTAAGCGGTAGCCGTAGCCTACGGAGGCTTGTGACGTCAGTAACAGTGATATTTTACAATTGTCACAATTGTAATTATGGTGAAATAGGCCACAGCTATCACCGCGGGGCGAGTATCGCCGTCGGTTTTTTTTACAAGGGAGTGCGTATCTTTTGTTCGTGTTTATAGCCCATAGTTCATAGTTTAGTAGCTCGCGGTGAGACCAGGGCCATAGTGTGTTTGTAAGGTCAGGATTACACCGGTGAGTCGAAAGGACAGAGCTATACTAAGGAATGAGATAGTGATATTCACCTCTCGTTCCTTAATATAGCTCCGTTCCTACAACTTACGTGAGAACGTACAGGTGTTAGGCTGGCCTAAAGTCAAGGTACAGTCACCATCAGACACATCGTCGACACAGGAGCGTTCAAAAATATTGGAACTTGCCTTTATTACCATAATGATAGAGAACTGTCTAGATCGTACGATACTGTCTGTATATATCGACGGCGAAAAGCAAACACGTAGTAACCCACAAAAATGAAATTGTTCACCAGAGCCGAAAACCCTCCCGAGTTTTGAAAAAAAAATCATAACTTTCGTATTTATGGACACATCTTATTAAAAATTGGACACAATATCCAAATTTTTTTTGTCTTTAATTTCATTTAAATAAATTTCACCATAAATTATTACAAGTGGAGTTATGTGGGTTACTACGTTTTGGTTGTTTTTTTACAGTTAGCAAACACGTAGTAACCGACGTCAACAAATGTATGAAATAGTATTTTTCTATCGTTTTTGTGGATAGCAAAAACGCAGTAACCCACTTTAAGTTTACTAAAAGTAACGGTAATAAAGTGTTAAACCACATGCTTTAGATAATTTCAATGAGCCAAGTGCTGTAACACTATTTGTTTTCGTATTGTAAGTATTTTCAAATGCATTAAATATATTGCCAACATTTTTAGGATGACTTTTAAAGTGACTTTAATGGAATCGCGAAACAAAACACACGACTTTTCAAATGTTTCGTTAAAAATGAGAAGAGACTTAAAGGAATTAAATATGAAAATCAAACCACTTGAAGTGTAATAATCAAAAATGAAATAATTAAATTACAAACGAAACGTATAAGTATACCTTTATCTTGAAAAATCATAATTAGACTTTTATACACATAATTGAGCCCAGTTTGAACAAGATAAACAACTAAAAAATCTATAAGTACTTCTATCTAGCACGTTTGAGACTGATAACATTTTTTAGTTGTTTATCTTGTATCTAAAGTATCAATCATTTATTCATAACCATGAAGATAAATTATTTTAATATTTATAATAATATAAACGCAATATGAACTTGGTTCCTACATATAGAAAACATAATGAGATCCTATTAAATAATAAAGAAACGTCCACGCTGGACAGAAGAAACGACTAAAAAAGTATGTCATTCTATCTTTATACTACTTTTGCTCAGTCTATATCTGCAGTATCAGTTATCTTCATTAATAATCATGTAGTTAATTATTCTAATATAAACACAACGTTAACTTTGTATAATATACTTATACTAACAAAAGAAAAGCCTACTTTGAATACGTCCAAATGAAAAAAAAACTAACATTGTTAATAAAATTAATTACTTTGTGTATTTATTTATCACAAATGTTTGTTCCTTAGTCATGGCTGTCTATGTATTTAAGTATCTATATGTATCAATCTATTATATATATCGTCGCTTGGTACCCACATCACAAGCCTTAATTGAGCTTACCGTGGGACTAGGTCGATTTGTGTAAGATGTCCCAAGATATTTATTTATTTACTTTAATATTTTCTTCGGTTACTGAGATGATTGCTCATGAAATAAAAGTATAGAAACGGATAGTATATTAATTAAATTGAACTTCATCCCGATGTTTCGAACAAACAAAATAAAAAAGATAAGTACAAAAACTACCCACAAAGAAAAAATTACTTAACCACAGACAATATTAGGGTTCCGTAGCCAAAATGGTAAAAACGGAACCCTTAAAGATTCGTCATGTCCGTCTGTCCGTCTGTCCGTCTGTCCGTCTGTCACAGCCGATTTACTCAGAAAGTATAAATGCTACAGTGATGAAATTTGGTAATGATAATGTGTTTTATGGACCGCTACAAAATTGTGATACTATATTGTAAAAAAAATAATTGGGGTTGGGGCCCTCCATACATGTAACTGAGGGATAGATTTTTTTTTTAGTTGTATATAAGCGTGTGAGGTATCAATAGAAAGGTCTTCGAAAATGATATATAGGTTTATATGTCACATTTTTATTTAAGCTAACCGTTTTTGAGATATCAGCTGTCAAAGTCTGAAAAATGTGTCCCCCCCCCTCTATTTTTTAAACTACTCGTACGTGCTATAAAATTCTAAAAAAAAAATATTGCATATTAATAAACTCTATCAACGATTTTTAGTTTGATTAAATTATCTCTTATAGTTTTTGAGATAGGTTGATTTAACTGTATTTTTTAATGATAATGGTACGGAACCCTTCGCGCGCGACTCTGACTCGCACTTGGCGAGGTCATTGTGATAATGAAATATTCAAATTTTAATAGGATAGAAACAAGCTTATCACTATCACCAGCTTGGGATCCTATAGTTCATCTAATAAAGGAGCAGACAGGCTCGCATAGACCGTGAGACTAATGGGTACGACGGTATTGAGCTTTTTAGTACAGGCAATTTTTACAAATAAGAAATACGTATGTATGTAAATAATATGTATGTTTTGGTTTAGTGCATGTGGATCTTAAGAAGTACTACAAATGTTTTTTTAATAGATGTGTCCCGCTGAGTTTCTTGCCGGTCCCAAACTTGGGATACCCTCCTAACAATACAATCATACAAAAGAAGGGATTTCTTCTCAGAGGTGTAGGGATAGAACCAGCGTAGATTATTTATTTTGTTTTTGTCTTCATTTTGAAAATACTTATAATGAATAACTAGCTTCATTTGCAATATTTGTAATATCTACATCCCTTAAAATGTATTGTCTGTGGTTTAGTATGTTCTTTGTGGGTAGTTTTGTACTTATCATTCTTATTTTGATGTAGGTAGCTCTATCAAATTTCCTCGAATGTCAGTCGCCCGCAGACCACGAACCCCTATAAAGTGTTCGAAACCTCGGAATGAAGTTAAATTTAATGAATATACGTGCGTTTATCCGTTTTAATTTTTAGGGTTCCGTAGCCAAAATGGCAAAAACGGAACCCTTATAGATTCGTCATGTCCGTCTGTCCGTCTGTCCGTCTGTCCGTCTGTCACAGCCAATTTACTCGGAAACTATAAATGCTACAGTAACGAAATTTGGTAAGGATATGTGTTGTATGAACCGCTACAGGAATGTGATACTAAATTGTAAAAAAACCATTGGGGTGGGGGCCCTCCATACATGTAACTGAGGGATAGAATTTTTTTTTTAGTTGTACATAAGCGTGTGGGGTATTAATAGAAAGGTCTTTGAAAATTATATGAAGATTTATACATCACATTTTTATTTAAGCAAATCGTTTTCGAGATATCAGGTCTCAAAGTCTGAAAAATGTGTCCCCCCCCTCTATTTTTTAAACTACGCGATATAAAATTCTGAAAAAAATATATGTTATGCACATTAATAAACTCTATCAACGATTTTTGGTTTGATAAAATTATCTCCTATAGTTTTTGAGGTAGGTTGATTTAACTGTATTTTTTTAATAATAAATTGATAATGGTACGGAACCCTTTGCGCGCGAGTCCGACTCGCACTTGGCCGGTTTTTTTATTTTAATCAGTAATCACTTTAGGCAAAAATCTCGTTATAATGTTTAAAAATTCCAAACACTTCGACTCACTTTCGCTCCGCGGACTGCACTGAGTGACGTCGCAAGCGTATGCGCAATGGCGGGGACTGCCACGTTAAAACGTTTTAAGGCGCGCGAATCTAAGCCCCTACACCCTACAAAAGTGAAGTAATTATTAAGTAGCTAGCTTTACGTGATCCTTGTAAACGCAGTAAAAGACAAGATTCTCTAATTTGATACTGCTAGCCAAAATATCATTTCCTGCCAAATGGCGTAACTGCAAGACTTTCAAATCTATGAGCGGCAAACACGTAGTAACCAGCATCGTCGTCAGAACAACGGGCGGTTTTAAGTGCTGTAAATGCTTTGATTTAAATAACAGAGGTTTTTTTGCTACTTACTACGTGTTTGGAGAATACATTTCAAGAAAAATGGGAAAATTTGTAGTTCCTAATTTCCTTGTTTTTCATCATATCGGCACGCGGATGGCACCAATCGACGCGGAAAAAATCGGAGATTCCGAAAGTGCAATAAAATTTTTTTTGACCTTGTGTTGGTTACTACGTGTTTGCTTTCCAGCGTGCTATGATTGCTATGCCTTTTAGTCGTAGAAAAAGTGTAGTATGCATTTATGCAACGTTGTATTATTAGTTAAAATTCTCGTGACGTCTTCAGTTGCGATACTCTCTAAACTAACTTCTCTCTCTTTAAACTTTCTCGTCTCTTTAAACTAACTTAAAAACAAAAAGACTAAAAATAATATATTAGGAAAATAAGCCGCCCAACGTCGTTCTCGGTGCAAAAGTGCCCATAACACTCGCAGCGTTTCCGCGTTGTATAGCCATGGACAGCCGTTGCACCAGGAACGACTCTGAGTGAGGATGCTCTCCTTTTAGTCGGAGATGACGTCCGATGTCCCTTATGAGTTTATTTTTTGCATAAAATACTATTATGTTTAGTTGCGTGGAAATCTGGTCCAACTAATATAGCCCAACTCCTTTCAAATTGGTGGAAATCCAGGGTATACTACCTAGTATCAGTGATAGAGCAATCTTCTACACTATTCCTACTTATACTCGTATGTAACAACCCATGTCAACTTACCAATGCAATTCCTAGGCCCCAATCCAAAAGGCATGTAGATGAACGGGTCAATTTTGTGCTTGTTTTCTTCGGAGAACCGCTCAGGGTCAAACTTATCAGGGTCAGGAAAGTGTTTGGGGTCGTGGTGGTACGCCCAGAGTGGAATTTGTACCGAGTCCCCTTTACGTAGCTGTAAAACGGAATTTTGTTGTAATTCTTTTTTAGCGTTAATTTTTTAAGTAGATTAAGCATTCTTGGCACGTATTTTTAACCGGAGGAAGTTTTTAACTCGACTGTTTTTTTTGTAAACAAAAAAGTTATGTTACCTACTTGATATCTCCGAGAATCGTGAACTGATTTTCAAAAATAAGATCCTTACGATATGCTATGGTCGCAGGAGTCCGCTGGATGCGGGTGGCGCAGGACCGGTCATTGTGGCAGTCTTTGGGGGAGGCCTATGTTCAGCAGTGGACGTCTTTCGGCTGATATGATGATGATGATGATGATATGCTATGGGGGAGTAGCAATATACAGGCTGCAGAACATTCTCAAAATTGCGGGAATATACTCGGAAATTTCGGAGAATTTTCATGAGAATTTAAGAGTAAGTTCTCATAGAGAATGTTTCCTTGAGAACTTATAAAAAAGTGTTATGAATCATGTTTTTCATAATTGAGTAAACAAGGCATAAAATATACCTTAACAAGCATGTATACAGGGTGTAATCGATAAGTGTTTACAGGTCATAATTCCGTGAATATGAGAGATATCAGAAAACTTTTGATATCGAAAATACGTTACCCAGTGAGTAAAATTATACTAATACTTTTTTTAATAGATGAAGATATTGAAAATACTAAGTTAAAACGCTCCCATACATTTAGTATGACGACTTAGCCTTAAAGAATGTCGGGTGTCGTAAAAGATAAAACTGTTAGAGATTCGTTATTTGTACGAATACATTGTAATAAAATAATAATACTACCGTTTATGAAATAATTAATCTAACATTTATGTATGTATGTATGTATGTAAATTCTTTATTGTACAGAAAATACAGGCAAAAATACAAATTTTTACAAAGAATTTGACAGGTACAAAGGCGAACTTATCCCTGTAAGGGATCTCTTCCAGTTAACCTTTGAGCAAAGGAGTCGTCTATATGAAGCAAAAGATAGGCAAACATACCGTGTACAGTGGAGAGTATATTTGAGTAATACCAAAAACTTAACTGTTATTATTCCAACTAACATAAACTCATACATCCAATACACATATAATTAAAATATTAAATACATATACGTACATATACTACACATCAATAAATATAATACTCAACCAATTCACAAAATGTCGGAGAGCCACAAATTTTTCAGACTGTTCTTGAGTGACGCCACAGACTGGGACTGTCTGAGGGACAATGGAAGCCCATTCCACAATTTCACAGCACGCACCAAAAAAGATCTAGAGTAAGTACGCGACTTATTACACGGCAAAGCAAGAGTTAGGTTAGCACTCGATCGCAAGCGGTGATTACTACCGTCAGCTACATAAACAAATCCTTCGGAAAGGTAAGGGGGCGAAGATGTTAAAAAGTAAGGACAGGATATGCACGTCTCTGCGACGACGGATCGGAAGCCATCCGAGCTGAGAACGAAACTGAGAAACGTGGTCATATTTTCGCAAGCCAAATATATATCTGATGCACACATTTTGCAGACGCTCGAGCTTATCCAGAAGCTCCTCCCTCAGATCTAGAAAAGCAATATTTCCATAATCCAGAAGAGGAAGCAAGAGCGACTGCGCAAGGGTTATTTTAGTTTGATATGGGAGAAAATTTTGTAGGCGTCTCAAAGAGTGAAGTGATGCAAACACCTTTCGGCTAATGTCCGCTACATGGGGTGTCCAGGAGAGCGTCTGGTCCATGATGATACCTAAATTTCGCACAGTGGAAGAGAAAGGAATAGGAGTGTCACCAAAATAAATATCCGGAACCGTCATATCCGAGAGCTTATTTATAAAGTAAGGGCTACCAATAACAATTGCTTGCGATTTCTTCGCATTGACTTTTAATCCATAATTAGAAGCCCAACAACGAATCAAGTCTAAATCACTATTAATGTCATTAACCAAGCTCGACAAATCCTCAATACTAGCCGCTGAATATATCTGTAGGTCATCCGCATATAAATAATACGACGAGTTAAGGGACCTGGTGATACCATTAATAAAAATTGAAAAAAGTAGTGGAGAAAGTACCCCACCTTGAGGAACGCCAGCGGAGAGCTCACACCAGTCGGATAGCTTGTCGTCGAGTCTCACCCGCTGCCTCCTACCAATAAGGTAATTGCGAAACCAAGAAATAGTCGTTTTAGAAAAGTTTAGAGTACGGAGTATAGCGAGAAGTATATCGAAGTTGACAGTGTTGAAGGCACTACTGAAATCTAGGAGAACGAGGATTGTGAGCTTCTTATGCCTCCGTAGCCTAGTTGGTAGTGACCCTGCCTACGAAGCTGGAGGTTCCGGGTTCGAATCCCGGCGAGGGCATTCTTTGTGTATTTATTTATCACAAATGTTTGTTCCTTGGTCATGGTTGTCTATGTATTTAAGTATCTATATGTCTATCTATCTATTATGTATGTCGTCGCCTGGTACCCACATCACAAGCCTTAATTGAGCTTACCGTGGGACTAGGTCGATTTGTGTAAGATGTCCCAAAGATATTTATTTATTTATTTATTTATGCTCAATATTAAGGCGAATGTCGTATTCTTAAATGAAAAGTTTGTTATCTTTGAATAAACGGTTACCTACTAAATGTATGGAAGGGTTTGAAGTAAATATTTGTGATATTTCTGATTTTATTTCAAAAAAGTTATTAGTGTAATTTTACTCTTGGGTAACTTACTTTCGATATCAGTTAAAAGTTTTCTGATATCTCTCATATTTACGGAATTATGGCCTGTAAACACTTATCGATTACACCCTGTATACAATGGTTTTGGCATGATTAGATTGCTTGTAAAATTTAAGTCGCTGAGAAAATTCTCAATGCAAGTTTCGCAACTTAGGAAACTTCTACTAGGTACAAAGCTATGGGGGAAGTATCTGACCAGTGTCGACAAAAGATGTGGTCTACTATTTTTCGACTCTATTCAGTGGTAACAAAGTCGAAAAGTGGTAGACCACATTCTTTGTTAACTGTACATCCCATAGTGAACGTCGAATGATAAGTTCGTGTCACTGGCCAAATGAGTGCGTAGCGTAGGTATGCGTGGATGGCATCAGTTTAAACAGAGATTATTATGTAGTTTAAACACTTACAATGACATCTTTGGTTGCTGAGCTGTTGGGTTTACCCAGATTGTAGTCGCGGACACAGACACGATCATTAACTGGAGCTCCGGGCCACTTTCGGAGAACCTCTGAAATAAAGAATTTCGTGACAATTTACAAAGTATAAAAAAAGAAGGAAGAAAGAAATCAAAATTAACAAACAATTTCAAGAAATGGCGTCAACTCAGTGTTAACACTGTTAACGTGAGAGCACGCCATCCGTTTCGATCCTACGCAACTTCTTGCCAGTTATTGACTTGAAGATGTCGCAGATCTGCCTCCACTGTGTGCTCCCAGCGGTACCTGGGTCGCCCGACCGGGCGGCGGCCAGTCGGTCGGCCCACGTATGATCTCTTGGCAGCACGATCCTCTCCCATTCTGGGCAGGTGACCGAGCCAGCGAAATCTGTGTGACTTTATTACGCCGATGATGTTGGGTTCGGCCATCAGCTCCTAGATCTCTGTTTTTATGGATCCTCCATGTTCCGTCGTCTCTTCACAAGGTCCAGGATTCTGCGCAGAACCTTCGTTTCTGCTACAAGGAGTTGATTTAGGCTAAAAAAATATTGTGGCCATCGTGGCACAATTGGCTCAGTATAGTGAAGCTTACTAAACGATGACATTTTAAGTATCTAAACTGAATTAGTACATAGTAAACGCTCGTGCGTTTATGGTCTAACCTGCTTTGTAAGGCCTGACTTATTCATCGGTCTCTGTCGTTGAGCCTGCGGTGCGAATCAGTCATTGGGGTTCAAAAGTTTAAACTATACCTGACACAACCATATCCAAATACACCATACGCTGAACAGAATTAAAGTCGAACTTCCCGCTGTTCTTCCTCTCATTCTCTCTTATCTCCTCCAGGAGCTTCTCCTGGCAGTCAGGGTTGACAGCCAGCTCGTACAGCAGGAATGCCATGGTGTTGGAAATGGTGTCGTAGCCAGCGAAGAGGAATAGCACAGCCTGGGCTATAAGGTCTATGTCGCTCCATACTGTGGAATAGACATTTTAATAAATAAATATCTTGGGACGTATTACACAACTTATGCCGTGTGGTGACGGCAGTTAGAATACATTTGTCACCCCTCCCAACTCCTCCTGCGGGTGTCGTAAGAGTCAACTAAGGGATTGAAGTGTCACTAACCATTTTACAAGATTGATGATGGGCAGCAGCGTCATCATAGTGGACACATTACTGCGATCGCCAATCCGCTTGCCCAGCGTGGCGATTATGGGCATTTACCTCCTAATGCGTCTATACGCATAGTTAATAGGAGAGGCCTACGTCCAGCAGTGGACTAACATAGGCTGATGATGATGATGATCTTACACAAATGGACCTAGTCCCACGGTAAGCTCAATTAAGGCTGGAGATATGGGTACCAACCAAGCAACGATATACAGGGTGTAAGTCTAATACGGGCGAAGCTCTTAACGGGTGTTAGTTTACGACATACTAAGTACATTCAAATAACTTTTACTTAAGATTAGAGCAACAAAATTTTCCATAGAAAATAATTCGGCGCGCAATGTAGAGCAACATACGCGAGTTAAACACTCGTTGACAGCTAATTTCAGAAGCAGATGAGATGACATAACTGCCATATCAACAATAACAAATGTTCCTACCTACATTGCTGCTCTGATAATCTTAAAAAAATCTGTAGGGTCATAATTAAGAGTATCTTTAAAAAAACCTTGTAATTCATGATTACACTAATGAATCCCATGCTTGACTAATGAATTACACGCTGTAAATAATAGATAGATACATATAGATACTTAAATACATAGACAGCCACGACCAAGAAACAAATATTTGTGATAAATAAATACACAAATAATGCCCTCTCCGGGATTCGAACCCGGAACCTTCGGCTTCGTAGGCAGGGTCACTACCAACTAGGCTACGGAGGCTGACAAATGATGATTTTGAATGACTAATTTTGGAGAAGACAACGTAATGGTTCACAATATTATTAGTACTTCATCATCAGTCTATCTCAGTCCACTGCTTGACGTAGGCCTCTCCTATTAACTATGCGTATAGGGGACCGAAACCGGTATTTTACAAAAACCTCGAAATAGCCCAGTATTTTAAAATGTTGTAGGTATACTATTTATGTAGTGCTCAATATTTTATGTAATTTACAATATCATATTTTTAAATTACTCCATTAATTTACAATTGATATACCGAAGAACGAAAAAAGAACCGTTCTTTTTGTATGGAGAAAATAACGGTTCCGGTCCCTGGCATTAAGAAGTAAATGCACATAACTGCCACGCTGGGCAAGCGGATTGGCGATGGCGATCGTAGTAATGTGTGAAGTGAAGTACCTAGTTTTAACTTTCTTATTGTACGTCCGAAATGAGCCAACTAAGGGTCTACCGCGAAATACGAACGCAGTATGGTCTCTCTCTCGCACTATTAAATTCGATCGTAAGTGTGACAGGGAGGCCACACGTCTTCGTGGTTCGCGGTTGCCTTCTGTTGGACTTCATTACAACCAATCTAACCAATCGTTTGCTGAGATCGCGAAACGTCTGGTTGATGTAACTAAAGACCGAAGAGCTGGCGACTTCCTCGCACAACGCATCAGTATTGCGATACAGCGAGGAAATGCCACCAGCATTCTCGGTACAATGCCGCAAGGGCCAATCTTAGTTAGAGGTTAGGTTATGTAGATTAGTTAGATTTAATCTATGTAACATAAATTGTAGTTTTGAAAATAAATATATATAAAAAAGTAAAAAAAAACCTAAATGTAAACAATCCTGACAATAAATACGTATCTTATCTTATCCTACCTGTTCTGTTTTTGCCTCTTCCGATGTTCGACTCTTCAACAGTAGCAAAGCCAGCATGTTCGTCTTTCGTAGACTTTGTGTCGTGGACGAGTTTTCCTGAAATCGAAATTGTGTTTGGGTGATTTACCTTTTTTATGCGGATTGAAAATTGCCGTTTCACGGAAAACTTATTAACGTATTTTCCATTTAAAAAATAATTCTATTAGGTATATAACAAATAAATAAAATTACTAATGTCATAGATGAAACTTCTTAAACTTTATTTTAGTTTAATTTTAATCGTGACTTGTGGTTCCTAAATTTGTATGAAAGTAAGAGTTTAACAACTGAGACACAGTAATATTAAAAATAAATCCTCACTTTTTGAGATTTTCGCATATATACCTTGTATATGTTACACGAGCCACTGAAAACCTTGAACGGTGGTTTAGTAGGCTATACTGAACAACTTTTACTATGGGGCCAATCACGAAATCTAAAAAAAATGTCTTTTTCATACAGTTTGACCGATCGATCACATTTTGTATGATAATCACCAAATTAAAAATTTAAAAAACCGACTTCAACCGGTTTCTCCAAGATTCCCGATTTGTTTCCATCATTGGTTTCCTCAAATCCTACTTTCTGAATGCAAATTCTTGTAAATGAATGAAAATTACCAAAAGCGCCATACATGTACCTATAACATTTGAAGAGATCCCTCGATTTCTCCAGGATCCCATCATCAGACCCCAACTTGGTGCCAATGGGGCCATCTCGGGGTAATACACGTTCGATCACAAAAAGAAATTTTAGAATCGGTTCACTATTCTCGGAGATATCAGGTAACATACATACAACAAAAAAAAAAAAAAAAAAATTCAGTCGAATTGAGAACCTCCTCCTTTTTTTGAAGTCGGTTAAAAAGCCAAATTTTTTTTTGAGATTTCAGGCTTAGCTCCATAGTAAAAGTTGTTCAGTATAACCTACCAAATCACCCCGTTCAAGGTTTTCAGTGGGTCGTGTAACACGTTGTATAGACAAGTAAAAGAATAAATATAATCCATACATAATGAAGTTCCCGTAGGCCACAAATTGCACTATCATAAATTTATCAACTAAACAAGTATTTAGTTAAAACATATTATTTATAAATTTATCTATTAATTTAAATACAATTTCGTAAAGGCGCCTATTTGTTTGTATGTTTCTAAGTTTCCAGAATGGGCATTGTACTTTTCCCCTCACTAGCTCGTAAAGCGCTCGTTTATCGTTTAATACGAGCGGGTAAAAACGCTTTTTACACACTTGTGAATAAAGTAATTTGACATTGCTCTAATTCCTATAGCCCCCTACTGCCTAGTATAAGTGGATCTGTATGACCGTAGTAAACATGCGCAATCGGAGCTCACATGTTAAATTGGTCGTTCTCATGGGTGACTTTGTAAGCCATTGGCTATATTTAATTTCCAGAAGTAACTCTATTCTACGATACGTTTCGACATTGAGTTTTAAATGGTTTCTTTAAGTTAATTTACATTTGGATGAGATTTGTAATCATATTTCCTCGCGATAGTGAGGGGAAAAAAGTTGTATTACACTTGGCGGCAAAGTTTGTTCAACTCTCGTGCCTTGAGACCTTCGCAATGCTCAAGATTCCAGTTTTTGAACCACTCGCTACGCTCGTGGCTCAATTTTGGAATCTTTCGCTAGCTCAGGTCTCAATATTGGCACGACAGTTAAACAACAACTTTGCCCCCTTGTATAATAAATAACTATTTTTATATAGGTACCTAATTCGTTTTTAGAAATATATTTTTGTCTATATAGTTAGCTTACTTTACTTATGAATGAATTATTGTCAGTCACGATATACTCAAAAACAATTCCCATAGCAATAATGGATAAGCAGATTATATTGAAGATTTCTATAAATTTATGGTGCTAGGACCTCGTGCAGGGTCCGCCCGGATAGCTACCACCGTCTTACCCGTTAACCTGCCGCGAAATAGCAGTGTTTGCACTGCTGTGTTTCGGTTTGGGGGTAAGATAGCCGGTGTAATTACTGGCATAAATAGAGGTCATCCATTTAAGTCCTCAGGGTAGGCAGCGCATACGCGATTTTTTGATCACTATGTCCATGGGCCTCAGTTCCTGCTTTCCATCAGGTGGGCTGAGAGCTCAGTTGTCTACCTTCGTCACGAAAAAAAACTTAAAAAAAAAAGTTTACGGACCTTTCTTGGCTTCCATGAGAAGGTAGATCATGTCTGGTCGGTGGATGTTCTGTTCCTCTCGTAGTTTCATGGCTCCAAGCACCACATTGCTGAAGTAATCTGTTATTCTCACTGGTAAGATTGGTAATCGTAGTACCTGTCATTAACATGATTAATAATTAAATGAAATAAAACTATGAAAAAGGATGAACTCGCGTATATTAACTAATTTTAACTTCATTCCGGCGTTTCGAACCCTGTTCATAGTTTTATTTCATGTGTAATCCTAGCAGTAACCGAAGAAAATATTAATAATTAAATATTGAAATTAGATACACACAGCGCATACACATGGTTACAAGAATAAAACGATGCGATTGTAAACTACAAAGCACAGGTTAGGTTGAAAACCTGGTAATGAAATATTGCTGTCTTTTTCTTTTTTTATCTATCTTTTTATATTTTTGAGAATTTCTCCGAGCGTTTCAACCGCCGTGACTTCGGTGGCAACATTATTACCCGATTTTCCTGGGTATCTTATTTTTTTTGGATATATTGGTAGATCTCAACTACGTCTAACAGAATATCCAAAAGTTCTTGGATCTCTCACGGGATTCGTATGATAAGGCTGCCACCGAAGTCACGGCGGTTGAAACGCTCGGAGAAATGCCTTTTTGTGGAACAACCGAAATGTTTTATTCATTTTTTTTAAGTTGTACCACTACCTTGTATATAATACCGTATGTCGTAGGTATTCCAAAGAAAAAAATACCCCTTAGAGTCCGATCAAAAGCACCTAGCCTTAGGCTGCGGCTCCATTGAGGCGGAGAGGAGCGGAGATGTGCAAAATTGACCAATTAGGTACATTCTTCAAATTCAAAAAACTGTGATGCGGTCTCATTGGCCAATTTTGCACATCTCCGCTCCTTTCCGCCGCAATGGAGCCGCAGCCTTATAATATTACAGATTGCATATACCCGAGAAATTTGACCGGTGTCCGCTAAGCTGGAGTGGCCGAGTGGTTTAGGCATTAGCCGCGAAAGCTGAGGACGTGGTTTCAAGTCCCGCCTTCGTTGGTAAACTTCGATGTTTTTTCTTTGAAATATTATATCTAATATTTAAACTGAATTATCAGTTAAACCAACTTTGTCAAACATTGCTTTTTTATCATGGGACATTATTCACATCACATCATCAGCCTGTGATAGTTCACTGCTGGACGTAGGCCTCTCCTATTAACTATGCGTATAGACGAATTAGGAGGTAAATGTCCATAATGTCCACGCTGGGCAAGCGGATTGGCTATCGCAGTAATGTGTCCACTATGATGACGCTGCTGCCCATCATCAATCTTTTATCAAATAATGTTCAGTGACACTTCAATCCCTTAGTCGACTCTTACGACACCCGCAGGAGGAGTTGGGGTGGTGACAAATGTATTCTTACTGCCGTCACCACACGGCCAGACACGGTATACATCATATGTGACATCACATATTTAAACTAAATTATCAGTTTAAAAACCAACTTTGTCCAAGACAGCTTTTCTATCATGGGATATTATTCAATTCAATAAATTATTTCAAATTAAATACTTACTGACATAAACCAAGGTGCAATCATAAATACTAAGATTCTTATCATAGTCCCAAAGGTTATTCCCGTAAGTTCTTTGGTCATTTTATAGAACTCACTATCTTCGTTTTGGGAGTTGACGTCTAGACCAAAAGCGCATGTTGCTATCACGTCGTTGGCGTAACGTGTCGTCAGTTCTTTAGCTTCGAGGTCTACGTAATCGACTGAAAGAATAAAAAAAGATTCTTAACACTTTGAAACAGAAATGGGACTGGGCTGGACATGTCAGATTCATCATCATCATCATCAGCCAATTGACGTCCACTGCTGGACATAGGCCTCCCCCAGAGAGTTCCACAAAGATCGGTCGTGAGCTGTCCGCATCTATTGGACACCCGCTACCTTTACCAGGTCGTCGCTCCATCTTGTGGGGGGCCTTCCCACGCTGCGTCGTCCAGTGCGTGGTCGCTACTCGAGAATACGCCGACCCCACCGATCATCGGTCCTCCGGGCAATATGGCCAGCCCACTGCCACTTCAACCTGACGATTCTTCGGGCTATGTCAGTCACTTTCGTTCTTCTGCGGATCTCGTCATTCCTGATGCGATCTCGCAGATAAACCCCAAGCATTGCCCTCTCCATCGCTCGTTGAGTGACTCTGAGTCTCCTAATGAGTCCCATAGTGAACGACCACGTTTCAGATCCGTAAGTAATCACTGGCAACACACACAGAACACATGTCAGATTGCTCAGACCTTATTGCAAGAACTTGCCGCCTCTTCGTTTCCGATAAGTACCTGCGCAGTCGCCACCATTGCCTCCGTGCCAAGGACGTTGCTCGTACAGTGTCCCACCTAGTGATGGGTCGTTCCCGGTTACTTTCCCAACACAGTATGGGGAATATTCCCAAATGGAAACTTTCCCCATTGTAACATTGGGAAATTGCCAGGAACGACCCATCACTAGTCCCACGGGTTCTCGCCTATATTCCGCGCACGCGCGTTAATTGTCAATTTTCTACTCTTCGCACCTGACTGCGACCTGGGGCCTATTTCTCGTACATTACAAGCCTTGTATTACAAGTGTGTATCCATGGCAACGCTGTTAAATCAATATTTTTCACAAGTTCTCGTTTGACGCATCTATATAAATTATTACAAGAGTGGGGATACTAGAGATTTTACAAGTGTCATAATTGAAAAATACAACTAAACGTCATGTACTAGTAGGCATTGAACAGTCATTTTGTTTTTCGAAGGTTGTATTATACACTTGTCGCTTGTGACTTGTAACAAAATAATGAAGAGTCTCGTTCGACTGCTAAAATGCGTTTATTTTAAGAATTGATTAATGTTAAAATGAAAATAATGTATTTTTAAGGTCTCAAATGTGTAAGTTTTAAACGCACTTCGTTAAAATCAGTAATATAATTTAATATTATATTATTTTGAGAAAAACAAAAAGTATACTGTTTACTATGAAATTATTATTTTTGGGAAAATCCCAGTATATTTTTAAATATTAGATGTCATATACCAAAGAAAAAATAATGAAATTTTCCAACGCCGGACGCACACAGAAACAGATTGCAAATACCCGAGAAAGAAGAATAGGCATTATTGTATGGACCGTGTCCCATGAATGTATACCTACGGTTGAGATATACCTCGTTTTAAAGCTCTTAATTAGGACATTATTTCATTGTATGGCACCAACACCCAATGGCATGCAGGGTTCATGTTATTTAAAAAAAAAGTGTTATAAGTTTATTATTGTTTTCACGAAGTTTTGGTTCCGCTACTCATCGATAGATTGTGCTGCCAAAAATAGCAATTGAAGAAATGACATGGAGAAATATGACAATCCGATGAAACAAGGGTGACAAAAGCCTTTTTTTTAATAAAAAAAGCAAACTTGACATAATGACAGATGACGTGAATCAATTATTATATTGTTAAACAAAACTACATATAAATTATAAAAATTATAAATTATATTGACGATCATCATTAGATAATGAATAATGTATCTGAACGACAAGATTATACACATGACAATATTTTTATAATATTTAATGACATGATTTACATCCTTACGGTGAGTACATTTATACATATCTCAGTATATTTAGTATAAATGAATCGGTATAATATTAATTGTCACCTGCCTCTCCTATTACTAGTAAATGCCCATAATCGCCACGCGGGGCAAGTGGGTTGACGATCGCAGTAGTGTGTCCACTATGATGATGGTGCTGCCCATCATCATCATCATCATCAGCCTATGATAGTCCACTGCTGAAATTATGCGTATAAACGCATTAGGAGGAAAATACCTATAATCGCCACGCTGGCCAAGCGGATGGGAGTCATCAATCTTCGATAAATAAATGGTCAGTGACACTTCAATCCCTTAGCCGACTCATACGACACCCACGGGAAGAGTTGGGTGGTGACAAAGTATTCTTATTGCCATCAGCGGCATCACACACGCTTAGGGCATTTTATTATAAAAATACTTTTACAGATATCAGTGTAGCCATTTATTTACGTAATATTAGTTATTCAAAATGCTGTCATAATACAGCAGAACAAAATAACGAGCACGATGTACTACATAACTGCTCGATATGATTAAAACATATCACGTGGAATACTTTAGGGCGTCGTGCTCACTGCCAATAGGGTAATTCTAGATAACTAAGTAATCGTTTACATGATTGTAAAATAAGTGTAAGTCATACTAATGCTATCAAATAGGATGGATATCAGAGTAAGTAGCTACATATTCTAGGATTTTGATATGATGGTGATGAAAATGTAGTTGGTTGGTAGGACCTAGGCATCTTACATTTTGACTTTTTTATTATTACGGTGGCAAATAAGCAAAGCATACAAGCCTTCTGATGGCAAGCAGCTGCTGTAGCCAGAGGTAGACGACGACGACAAATGGGACAGAAGATACGACAATTCCTCCATCGCCGACGCAGTGCATCCTCATCATGGAGTTCTGACTGCTTGAATCACCAACTAGACAACACAATTACTCTAGTTCAATTTGGCTGTGGTTTCTGTAAAGTATATTATTTAGTTTAGTAATACTCATTAGAATGTAAAGGAAGGGGTAAAAGCAGTCAAAACTAGTGTTATAATTTTGTTATCATGTTGATAGGAAGGTCTTTTAAAAAGTAAAGAACCTCATATGTAAAATAATACACATAGTTGTACTTAGGACCTAATGTTGTCTGCCAGTTTGTCTTTCCAGCTATGAAAAGCTTTGATCAGATTTTTTTGATAGCCTTAAGAAAAAAGGAAGGTATGTGATCCCTCATTTAGTACCTGTGTATGTATGGTATGCTATTTAGGTTCATGCTTATAAATGCCTTAGGTTTTCTATATGAATAGGATTGTTCTATCGCACCATGCCCGAATAATTATCAATCGAATTATCTAATTAATTATAGGAAATAAGATTGTGAGCTATTATTATGCTACATAAGATAGTTCAGACTTCACATTCCACAATGGTGAGAAGTATCTAATAACGCATCCTGTTAAAATACTTAAAGTAAGTAGTAGTAGTTTATAAATAAGTACAAATGTCCTTTGCCAGTGAATAGGTTCTAAGGTTTTATTGGCATCGTGGTCTCCTTCGATTCTCATCATCATCGTCAGGCTATCACAAATCCATCCCATTAGCATATTGACGCATTAGGAGGTAAATACCCATAATCGCTACGCTGGGAAAGCGGATTGGCGATCGCATTAATGAGTCCACTATGATGACGCTGCTGCCCATCATCAATCTTCTATCAATGAATGGTCCGTGACACTTCAATCCTTTAGTCGGCTCTTACGACACCCACGGAAAGAGTTGGGGTGGTGACAAATTTATTCTTATTGCCGTCATCATATGGCAACCGCAACCACATAGCGAATTCGATTCGATACTAGTACATAAATACTTCTGAAAGGACTAGTTTATTAAGTTTTCTTATCTCAATAATATATAAGTGATTTGTAAAATAAATAAATAAATATGTTGGGACATCTTACACAAATCGACTTAACGTAACGGAATAATGTCTTATTTATGTCAGGTTCATTACTCATCCCCTTGTTCTTGTACTCGAAACTAATACCTACTAAAACATAAACTAGATTATGAATGACTGAAGTCTAATGTTTTTCAAGTGAGTTTATTGTAGATGGCAAGTATCTGTGTAGGTATAAGTATGTATGTGTCATCATCATCATCATCAGCTTATGATAGTCCACTGCTGGACATAGGCCTCTCCTATTAACTATGCGTATAAACGCACTAGTAGACAAATGCCCATAATTGCCACGCTGGGCAAGCGGATTGGCGATCGCAGGAATGTGTCCACTATGATGACGCTGCTGCCCATCATCAATCTTTTATAAAATAAAGGTCAGTGACACTTCAATCCCTTAGTCGACTCTTACGATACACACAGGAGGAGTTAAGGTGGTGACAAATGTATTCTTACTGCCATAACCAGACGGCCAATGTATGTGTATAGGTACTTTATTTGATTTAACACTATAAACCTCCAGCTTCTCAGGCAATATTACTAGCTATTACAGAGTAGAATATTGTTACACATAAATCTAACACCGTTTAATTTATGATATAGTATGAATTTTCAATTTAAGTTACTATACCAAAAACGAAGTAGAAGTACCAATTTACGGTCAATGCATCATCATTTTCTTGAGCGTTGTAGGCACATTTGCCGTAAACCCGAAACCTGTAATTTTAGTAGTCCTAATATGCTAAGCAGTGTTTGGTACTAGATAGGTATGATTTTATGCCATCAATGTCATACATCCGTCCTTTTCCTAGTTCTAAAAATACATATCTATGCATATATTATGTTATAGTACCTATGTGCTGGTCCGTCCGTCTGTCCATACCGAAGCGGTTTCTAATTAATTTTAAAGGACTCGTGAACGAAATATCGTTATTTGAAAGTACCTATCTTAATTCTTTTGAAATCTCTTATAAACTTCCCCATTTCCAATAATACAAGAATTTACAGGTAACCTATACATATATTCATAGGTACCTACTTACTTGAACAAAGTTACTAGATTTTGATTGTTTTTATGATGAGTCATTTGAGTAATGTCGCTGTGATTATTATACTACTTATCACGCATCTTCTACAATGACCATAATGACAATGTATTTATGTTTCAATTATTGCAATAGTAAAGGGCATTTACCATTTAAAATGGCGATCAATTTGTATAATTTTATATTACTCAAGTCAAGTATAGTCTAGTATATATGTATAAATCAATCTAGTCTTAAGTTATTATTATTATTATTGTTCGTCTTTACCTTATCTCGGGACCATGGGGTCCCGGACCTTTGGGAGGCATACGTGGGGCCGAAGCCAACAGCGCAGAGGCCTTTTAAGACAAATAATCTAAAAGCAAGGGATACACGTGGCGGATACCATCCCCGAGCGCACAATATGATACGTCCGGAGATGGTCCCCGCCAGGTGCAAAGACACCAGTGCAGCACTGTGACTGCGATGGAAACTAAGGTCTTGGGCTATGGTTGGTATAATGGATGGACTGGATACTGGGTTATGGGAGGAGACTAGCGGACACCTGCCGTGACAATCAGTCTCAAAATTGTAAAAAGGCAGGTGGTGACTCGCCAACTCATTTAGTGGGCCCTACAAACGGCCGCACGCACAGTGCGACAATAGTGCAACATTTCAGAGCGGCTTTGAGGTTGTCGAGAGGTGAGACTGCGGTAGCCAGATCCCGGTAATCCGTTCAAGGGCCGCCGGCGTTATGACATTTTACACTTCCAACCTGGAGCATAGGTCCCGCTCTTGCGAATCCACTCTGGCCGGCCGGTCAAAACAAGCACAGAGGCGAGGGCCATATAAAAGGGCCCTCTGGAATAGGGGTCCGCGGTGTCGCCACTCACCGTCAGCTCGCCACAAGCTGCCCCCGATTATTATTATTATTATAAGCCCATTCTGTCCCATTGCTGGGCAAAGGCCTCCCCCCTCTTCTTCTATTCATCCCGGTTCTGTGCTATATCTGGCCACCTGGCCAGTCACTTAAAATTCTTAAGTTACTAATATATTATTTACTTTTTACATGCACATCGAAGAGCAAATGCAATTAATCAGTCAACAATGGTGAACTACATTCAAGGCAAGATGAGATAGATATGAAACGGACAGTGGAATACTTCGCCAAGAACTTTAATTATGATGAAGAATAGCTCCTCCAGGAAAGGTGGTAGGTATACATCCTTGGTATTGAAAACTTGGTAAACGGTGTCCGTGCTTAGATTAGCTTTGAATATAAGATTCTATTAAATAGTATGTACTCGTAAGTAATGTAAACAAAAATGTACTATATAATGCATCAATCTGTGTGTTCTATAAATATGCATCAAGGCAACTTGCCTTTTTTAATCTAAATATTTCGTTAAGGTATCTTACGAAAGTATAACCACAGGTAAATGTGAGTACCTAAGAAGTATAGTGTAAAATAGTTTTCATACCTACTGCGTAAAATAGTCAAAATATAAATGAACGTCATAAAGCATTCATACACAAATCTACAGAGTTTCACGGTAAGCTCCATTAAGGCTTGGGTTTTGTGTACTAATTAAAGGAGGATATGTATATTTGGTATATATGTATTAGATACTTAAATACGTAGAAAAGAACCATGACTGAGGAACCAATTTTTGTAATAAATACTACTTACGCGAAGAGATGCACCCTCCGGGATTCGAACCTCGCTTCGCAAGCAGGGTGACTACTGATTATCGACTAAATTATGGAAGCCGTCATGTAATTAATGTCTACAACAAAAGTATACAAGTGCTATCTTTTACCATTGATAAATAAACGATCGTTTCACATTTAATTTTATTACAAGGGAAACCATTGTCGATTCGCGCATATTTTTAGTTTTATCTTAGAAAATCGTAAGAGAAAAGAGATCTGTATATTGTGTACGGGTACAAATAAATAATTTTATTTATCTTCTATTCGTTTCTGTTGTGTTTGCAGGGAAGTCAAGTCCATCTAGAAGAGCTCCGAGGCGTATTGTCTTGTCGTGTCTTCACCCAGAATCTGTTTTGTCATGACGTATGATGTCAAAGTGATTCTCCCACTAGGAAATTAGTTATTAATTCGTTATTCATTATTCGAGCTTTTGGCGGCAAGTCACTTTCAGGCTAGAGGAAAATGTAATTGAAAAACGTAGTGGTTATGGTAACTATTATATGTATTTATAGAACTGGGGGAAATGTTCAAGAGTAGCTATAGCTGTAGGCAGGGATCGGATAGCGGTTTTTGCTCCATACAAAAGAACGGTTCGAATTCCGTTCTTTTTCGTTCTTCGGTTTATATTTTTTTTGTTAATGGAGTAATTGAAAAATATGATGTTAATAATTACTTAAAATGTCGAATACTACATAAAGAGCGTAAAACATTTTAAAATATTGAGCTATATCGAGGTTTTTCTAAAAAACCGGTTCCGATCCCTGGCTGTAGGTATATTAACAAAGGGGTGAAAATTCAATAAAAGCCAATTTTCCGATAACGAAGAAACTGTGCTGAATATATGTACATATTTTTTATTTAAAATACTTTTTAATTGGTTAAACAATCAAGTCAGGATCTAATTAGCATTTTGGAGAAATCAAGCGATCTTTTGAAGTTTCTTAAGCATGTCCTGTCCATGGCGAATTTTGTATTTATTTAAATAACGTTTCTGTCAGAAATCGAAGAAACTGAAGATGAAGACCACGGGGACTCTCAGAACTTGGTACACGCATTTCGTTTGCGGCTGTCATAGATGTGGATTATGTTATTTACTTACACCAATATTTTACAAGTCGATAGGCCCAAAGTAATAAATAAGGCTTAGATTGTGCGAATGCGTGACGATATTGTGTGTGTGTGTGGTGTGGATAGACGACATATTTCTATAATAGATAGGTACAATATACATCATCATCATCATCATCATCAGCCTATGTTAGTCGACTGCTGGACGTAGGCCTCTCCTATTAACTATGCGTATAGACGCATTAGGAGGTAAATGCCCATAATCGCCACGCTGGGCAAGCGGATTGGCAATCGCAGTAATGTGTCCACTATGATGACGCTGCTGCCCATCATCAATCTTGTAAAATGGTCAGTGACACTTCAATCCCTTAGTCGACTCTTACGACACCCGCAGGAGGAGTTGGGGTTGTGACAAATGTATTCTTACTGCCGTCACCACACGGCGGAATAAAGGAATGTCTCCTTTAAGTAAAATGAGCTAGCTTAAGGATTTAAAGTAGTTTTCCTCCAGGGCCTGAGTTTAATTTCTACACTGTATATACTATAGGTACTGAAATAGGAAGATATACTTATATTGAAATAACAAGAAAACAACCATGACCAAGGAACAAATATTCGTCTTCGCCGGGATTCGAATCTTTAACCTCCAGTTTCGTAGGCATAGTCAATGCTAGCTAGGTTATGGATGCTGACAAGTAGAGTTTCCAGTGTCAATAGCAGACTATCAGCAGTAAAGGAAGTCGCCCGTAGGCGCATGAGCTGACAATATTTAAGTATTTACTCGTAGAAGGTGCGCTATATGACGATCTTACATTAATTTAAGCAACTAATAAGCAATACAGGATTTTTGTCAGAGACTATTTCCGATGGCGGGGTCGTTGGGAAATCCTAGAATTTTGGGAACTTCTAAACGGATTTTT
This sequence comes from Thaumatotibia leucotreta, assembly GCA_025490895.1. NCBI lineage: Eukaryota > Metazoa > Arthropoda > Insecta > Lepidoptera > Tortricidae > Thaumatotibia > Thaumatotibia leucotreta. Next base: position 135,514 of record JALPQI010000747.1, read on the forward strand.
AATCAGTTAAGTTCCTCAAGTATTGAGAAATTGCGTTCATTCTTGAAATCCACGTTTACATAGATGTTTAGTACGTTCATGTACATATCAAGCGTATTCATATAAATATTATATTTTTATCAAGTGAAGGGTAAAGAGGTGGGAGATGAATACCTTACAGACAACTAAAGTCAAATTAACATTCTCTATCTATTAATGGTGATGGTTTCCTGCTGCGTAACATAACCAAAACTCTACGGGCATTCAATGGGGGGCCCACCAAGACTTCTGTCGACTTTTGCTATCGACATAGAGACATAGGGTCGGCAAAACGTATGTGACATCACTGTGCCCACGTTTATAAGCTGCAGTAGCTGTTTACCATCAGGTTACTTGTTTGTCATAGTGTAATATAATATAACAAACGTGGAACTGCTGATGACAACGGAACAATCACAAAATATGATACATTTATGTTAACCTTATTTCATTTCCGTATAATCTTGTAGCCTTTTGGGATCATAATTACAACGGAGCCGGTTTAATTCTTGTGGTTAAAGATTGAAACAGACATTATTGTATAATATATTATAACTAGGTACCTACTACTTTTTCATATTTAAGAGAATCACATATTCCGTTTTCTGTTGTTTTCTTGAATATTTAAGTTATATGTAATAAAATGAATAGGTATTACAGATTATGAATATTATTTAGTGATTCTTCGGCTTCGTATTTGGTTCGTGCCTTTTGAGCTGAATTACCTGAGTAGCGTTAGCTTCATGGTGTCATGTTACCTTTGAACGCCTTACATCTTACACAAGATAGGGCTAAAAAATACACCAAAAGTTCGAACCCAATCGAGCAAATGTACCTAAGCCATACGTAAAAGTGTGAGAATCGCTTTGACAGGTGACATCATGGCACCTAAATGTGTTCTTAACGTTGCAAGCACCTAGTGACACGTTTAGTTGTTCTTGGTGTTCAAGTGAAGATTATTTCGATACGGTAATTATTTATACAATTAAGTACATTAGTATATAGTAGAAATAGTAAACATTTGAATATTATATTGCATAAGTCAACAATTATGTAACATCTCTTTCTTTCACACGTAGACAGAAACAGACGACTATGGCGGCTCTGACTGGCCGGCCAATATTTAGGTACGAAATTATGTTGTAAGTCGGCTCTGCTTTTAGTAGTGTTAAAGTGTGTAAGAGCATATAATTATATGAATACATTACTATTTATTCTATGTAAATATAAAATCCGTCAATAAGGGACCTTTGAAGTTTCCATCGGATTGTCTATGTTATTATTTGTCTGTCAAGTCTTATCATATTATATTGAAATGGTTTTTGTTTAATAGAGGTAAAACTTAAGCAACTATTTTCCGTACACGTAAATTAAGAAAATTCAGAGTTGTCATTTCTTACCACCACTTTTTTCATACCCAGCAAGTTGTGGCTTAGGTATGTGTATTTTAAGATTATTAAGGACAAGACTATATGTATTAAATGCTACATAAAACGTGACTAAATCATGTGGCAATCTATGAGGAATACGTGTATTCATCATCATCAGACTACATCAGCCTATCGCTGGGCAAAAGTCACTTCTATTACTTATACCTACGCAGGACGTAGTAGGAGGTAAATGCCCATACTTAATCGCCATGCTAGGCCAGCGGGTCGGCGATCTCAGTTGTGTGCCCACTATGATGATGGACACATCATCATCAATAAATCCGTCGTCGTGACACTTTATATAATGTAGTCGACGTTTACGATACGCACAGGAAGAGTTGGGATGGTGAGAAATGTATTCTTACCGCCGTCATGCTGCGGCGAGTATTATGGAATATGTGTATTATCGATATGATTATCGGCGCCCAACACCCGCAAGGTTCCATCCTAGTAGCCTCGGCATCGCTTTTCAGTCTTTGCGTTGTTTCCGTTATACGTATGTAACGCAGGCAGTAAGCCGTCGCCAGACTTCGAAGCACTCTTCGAGAGGTTTCGGAAGGATGGATGTGGCTTTGGTGGCTTTAGACGACCCATAAAAATACTGAGGCAAACAACGGAAGACGTTGGGCGGTCTTGTTCCTAATTATTATTTTAACTAACAATTTCATACGTCAATATATTTTTGTAAATTAGCTTTGTTATACAATGTGTGTAATGTGTACCTAAATAGGGTTATAAGCTTATAAGGTTCGATGAAACAATCACGCTAACAATGTATCTATGACATGTACGAGTATAACAACATTCAGTAGGATTTATGAAATACAAAACTAGGACTCGCTTACACGCTTAAAAACTTATAACTTCGCAGGTAAAAGGAGTATTGGAGGAAGTACATATGTAAGTAATTAAGGTAGAGCAGCAGAATACGGAAGATTCCGAGGTAAGTATCAGGTTCGACGCCAAATACCGGTATATAAGTCACGGCCTGCTTATTATTATTCATGTTCATTGATTATCTGGGAAATAGCAATCAGTAACAGGATAAACGCTTCCAAAATAAGTTGTACTCGTACGCTATTTCATTTCAAGAGTCTGATCAAAAAATGGATGTGAAATAGTATGAGCATCGCTAGCATCTTCAAGCATCTGGACCAGCCTGCTGAGCTCAATTGATAAAGATCATCGATATTTATCAGGCGTGTGCCGTATATATATTTGTATGTATGTATTTATAAATTGTACCGATTGCCAAACACCAAGGAGTACCTGTTTCCTATATCCTATATAGTAGGGTGGATCGATTTTTTTATTTTTGGAAATTCATAAAATAATCTTTATAGATCGATACTTCGTGGCTAGAGAAATAAAAAATATTATGATCATTTTTGGATTTACTTTTATATTGTACTTCGTTTATAGGCCCAAAAATTGACTCTATTTTTAAGGTTTTTTTAAGAAAAGTCAGTAGTTCGTGGATATTTTCGGGTTTATTTTTATGTAGAAACAAAATAACATTATTTGTCATAAATTTAGAATTTGCACAATTTAATTATATGAAAATTATAACCAGTATCGGCGAAAACTGTTTTTCAACTTTGAGGCTCTTGGGGCAGTACTTACCAAATGAATATCGGAAAAAGGTATATTGTTACAGAATGTTACTTTTTACGACTATCATTCTATTGGCCCACGGTTCCAAAAATCCGAAAAAAAAAATTTTTTTCATACTTCAATGTATTCATGGACAAAAATTTTTTTTCATTATTTTCTGAAACGCGGCCCTATAGGAATAACCTGTCTAAAAAGTAACTTTTTCAACAATATATCTTTTTACGATAATCATTCGGGAAGTACTGCCCCAAGAGCCTCAAAGTTGAAAATTATTTTTTGGAGGTACTGCGAACAATTATCATATAATTAAATCACACAAACCTTAAATTTATGAAAAACAATCTTATTTTGTTTATCCATAAAATTAAAACAGAAAATATCCTTGCTCATCCGAGTTTTCTTAAAAAAACCTTAAAAATAAGGCCGATCTTCGGGCTTCTATATGGGGTCCATAATGATAAAATATCCAAAAATGGTCATAATATTTTTTGTTTTTCTAGCCGCATAGTATCGATTCGTAAAGATTATTTTATGATTACCCGAAAATAAAAAAAATCGGTCCACCCTACTATATAGGCATATAGGATATAGGAAACAGTAATATTGATAATGAATTATTAAGTAGGTACTTAATAATTCATTATCAATATTACTTTATTCTTTGATTATCATAACATAACTTAGGTACAAGTAAACCGCTAATGCTATAGTAGGTATCCGCATGAAAAAATTATCTGCTAAGTTAACCGTATATTGAATGATAACTTAATGGTCACTGGTGCAAGTGTTGGAAACTTTTAGTTGAGAAGTACTAGTAATGGACACTTCAAACGTAGTCCTAAGAATATATAGGATACCTACGGTTCTAAAGTTTATGTCGGGAAACAATGCATAACTCTTACTTTAAATAAAAAGGAATATTCATAATAATGTACACGGTTCCACATGTACGGAATCACTTATAGTCAAAGACACTATTGGAATCCAATAGGGTCCTTGACCATTACGAGGGTTGCGTAGTGAAACCCGATAAGTCGAACAAACCGATTTTTTAAATACGAACTATATACACCAGCGTCAAGTTGTTAATTAAATTGGTAATATCTGAGCGTTTCAACCGCCTAATTTTGGTGGCATCATTTTTGCCGAAGTTTCTAAACGTCTCAATGTTATACTTCGTCATTTCATTTAGTATAAGGTACCGTTCCTCCTTCAAATGACATGATAAGTAGCACATTGTAACCAATAGAAACTTCGGCAAGAATGTTGCCACCAAAATTAAGCGGTTGAAACGCTCGGATATTCACCCACCTACCTATACTATGTATAGTTGGTATATGAATGCAAATTAAGAAAATTAAATGATTGACTAAATAGATTCATAAGTCTGGAGGCTAGCATATCTTGTGTTTAACAGTAGCACGCTGCTTTTTCGCGGCTACCAGTCTCTTGTTAATCAGTATAATCGAAAAGAGATGGCTAGCTGCGTGTTGCTTTCATACACAAGATGTGCTAAGGCCACTGTGTCTCATGGCGGAGATCACTGGGGGGCTAGAATATCTTGTATTTGACATCAACTTACAGATACACATCTCCTTTTAATCTATGCAATCGAAAAGAATCTGGTAGGTGCAAGTTGCTGTTAAGCACAAGATGTGCTAGGGCCACTGATTCACCTCATTGGAGTAGGTGGAGTTATGAGAATATTTTAATATTTTGTATGGGATACTCCAAAGCTTATACTATGAAAAATACTATTGTAATTGTAATAAAATAAAATTGTTAAAAAGGTCCTAATTGTTTCATTTACTATAACTATAAAACATTAAGGTTGTTCGATTGCCATATATATTAGAGAATATTCGCATATTTTTATAATGTGGTAATACGTTACGGCTTGCTAAACCACAAGCAATTCTTTACGCTTAGCACATGTTCGGAGCGACAGTATGTCGCTGCGAGATAGATTTCCCGTCTTTTACTTACTATTATTAATAAAAGGGACGGATAGTCTATCTCGCAGCGACATATTGTCGCACCAATCATGTGCTAACCGTACTTATATGGAAATCAAACCACTTTAATGCGGGAATTACACTGAGCCGTGCACCTAAAGCAAAGTATGTTGCTTAGTAACGACGCATGATGTATTAGACGAACAACGACGAAGTGTAATTGTCACTTAATGCGAAAAGTTTGATTTATTATAAATCCATTATTCATCGATAAATGAAGGGGTTATTTTATAGTGTTAAATATTTGACATAAACCAATAAAAATACAAATCTAGGTACAGCATGCTTATAAAACCGTAAGAGTAGTTCCAAAATCTATGCCTCTCTTTTCGTTGTAAGCTTTATCACGTTGTGGTGCTGCGGGGGCATATACATACAGGATAGAAATACATAGTAATTGAGACTGATAGATATTTTAGAGTAACGTAGGCATCAGGCTAGCATAATATCTTATGCGCAACACCAACACGCGCTCTTCTCACGGGCTACTAGTCCCTTATTGATTGTATTGATAAAAAAGAGACGGGTAGCCCTATGAAGGCCGCGAGCTACTGTCAATCACCAGTTGTACTAGGACCGCATACACAGTTTTAAAACCATAGACATAAGCGTTATGCGAAGCATTTGACGATTCTAGTTCACCTACTCGCCGCCAATTTGATTATTCTATTGGTCGCTAGATGTCTTTAGTAAAATAAAAATTAATATTTAAGCTATTTATTGCTATGATTATCGGGCATTTCAATTCTAATTTCGACCATTTTAATATACATACGTACGTGTAGCATTTAGACATCATTATTACTACTTGTATTGATTTTGCATTCTTTCGTGTAAATCACGATGTCATTATTAACTCAAAAAAATATTTAAGAATACAATTTGAGCTATTTCACAAAAACAAAACAATATATTATTAAAGGTTAGCGTAATTTATTAACGAATTCACCTTATCATATAAAAATACGGACACCCTAGGGCTTGTAAACATTCTAAGAGTGACTGACGAAACTGACGTTGATTTTACACTTGTGATTAATATTTTTAAGAAACGCTATTCATAACTACTTGTATTTTATACACTACATACATTCCCCTGACACATGCCAGACACAAGTCGGCCATTTTATTGAAGAATAGTAGATGACATATATTGTCACTTAAATTTTAAAAGGACGTATTTTCTTCTTATGAAGATTATGATGCACATGAGTGACAATGACATTAACATAACATTTATAATGGCCATTGCGTTTCCACTTTGCTTAGTAAATAAACCTCTTTTTTACTCTATGATTACTACAAGTGCTACCTCCATGTAGCACTTGTAGAATCATTTGTTAGAGAAACAGAATTAAAACACACTTGTGCAATTGAGTTTTATATGTAAACTTGTAGACTTGTGAACTTGTAATGTACGAGAAATAGGCCCCTGGGGCCTATTTCTCGTACATTACAAGCCTTGTATTACAAGTGTGTATCCATGGCAACGCTGTTAAATCAATATTTTTCACAAGTTCTCGTTTGACGCATCTATATAAATTATTACAAGAGTGGGGATACTAGAGATTTTACAAGTGTCATAATTGAAAAATACAACTAAACGTCATGTACTAGTAGGCATTGAACAGTCATTTTGTTTTTCGAAGGTTGTATTATACACTTGTCGCTTGTGACTTGTAACAAAATAATGAAGAGTCTCGTTCGACTGCTAAAATGCGTTTATTTTAAGAATTGATTAATGTTAAAATGAAAATAATGTATTTTTAAGGTCTCAAATGTGTAAGTTTTAAACGCACTTCGTTAAAATCAGTAATATAATTTAATATTATATTATTTTGAGAAAAACAAAAAGTATACTGTTTACTATGAAATTATTATTTTTGGGAAAATCCCAGTATATTTTAAATATTAGATGTCATATACCAAAGAAAAAATAATGAAATTTTCCAACGCCGGACGCACACAGAAACAGATTGCAAATACCCGAGAAAGAAGAATAGGCATTATTGTATGGACCGTGTCCCATGAATGTATACCTACGGTTGAGATATACCTCGTTTTAAAGCTCTTAATTAGGACATTATTTCATTGTATGGCACCAACACCCAATGGCATGCAGGGTTCATGTTATTTAAAAAAAAAGTGTTATAAGTTTATTATTGTTTTCACGAAGTTTTGGTTCCGCTACTCATCGATAGATTGTGCTGCCAAAAATAGCAATTGAAGAAATGACATGGAGAAATATGACAAGCCGATGAAACAAGGGTGACAAAAGCCTTTTTTTAAATAAAAAAAGCAAACTTGACATAATGACAGATGACGTGAATCAATTATTATATTGTTAAACAAAGCTACATATAAATTATAAAAATTATAAATTATATTGACGATCATCATTAGATAATGAATAATGTATCTGAACGACAAGATTATACACATGACAATATTTTTATAATATTTAATGACATGATTTACATCCTTACGGTGAGTACATTTATACATATCTCAGTATATTTAGTATAAATGAATCGGTATAATATTAATTGTCACCTGCCTCTCCTATTACTAGTAAATGCCCATAATCGCCACGCGGGGCAAGTGGGTTGACGATCGCAGTAGTGTGTCCACTATGATGATGGTGCTGCCCATCATCATCATCATCATCAGCCTATGATAGTCCACTGCTGAAATTATGCGTATAAACGCATTAGGAGGAAAATACCTATAATCGCCACGCTGGCCAAGCGGATGGGAGTCATCAATCTTCGATAAATAAATGGTCAGTGACACTTCAATCCCTTAGCCGACTCATACGACACCCACGGGAAGAGTTGGGTGGTGACAAAGTATTCTTATTGCCATCAGCGGCATCACACACGCTTAGGGCATTTTATTATAAAAATACTTTTACAGATATCAGTGTAGCCATTTATTTACGTAATATTAGTTATTCAAAATGCTGTCATAATACAGCAGAACAAAATAACGAGCACGATGTACTACATAACTGCTCGATATGATTAAAACATATCACGTGGAATACTTTAGGGCGTCGTGCTCACTGCCAATAGGGTAATTCTAGATAACTAAGTAATCGTTTACATGATTGTAAAATAAGTGTAAGTCATACTAATGCTATCAAATAGGATGGATATCAGAGTAAGTAGCTACATATTCTAGGATTTTGATATGATGGTGATGAAAATGTAGTTGGTTGGTAGGACCTAGGCATCTTACATTTTGACTTTTTTATTATTACGGTGGCAAATAAGCAAAGCATACAAGCCTTCTGATGGCAAGCAGCTGCTGTAGCCAGAGGTAGACGACGACGACAAATGGGACAGAAGATACGACAATTCCTCCATCGCCGACGCAGTGCATCCTCATCATGGAGTTCTGACTGCTTGAATCACCAACTAGACAACACAATTACTCTAGTTCAATTTGGCTGTGGTTTCTGTAAAGTATATTATTTAGTTTAGTAATACTCATTAGAATGTAAAGGAAGGGGTAAAAGCAGTCAAAACTAGTGTTATAATTTTGTTATCATATTGATAGGAAGGTCTTTTAAAAAGTAAAGAACCTCATATGTAAAATAATACACATAGTTGTACTTAGGACCTAATGTTGTCTGCCAGTTTGTCTTTCCAGCTATGAAAAGCTTTGATCAGATTTTTTTGATAGCCTTAAGAAAAAAGGAAGGTATGTGATCCCTCATTTAGTACCTGTGTATGTATGGTATGCTATTTAGGTTCATGCTTATAAATGCCTTAGGTTTTCTATATGAATAGGATTGTTCTATCGCACCATGCCCGAATAATTATCAATCGAATTATCTAATTAATTATAGGAAATAAGATTGTGAGCTATTATTATGCTACATAAGATAGTTCAGACTTCACATTCCACAATGGTGAGAAGTATCTAATAACGCATCCTGTTAAAATACTTAAAATAAGTAGTAGTAGTTTATAAATAAGTACAAATGTCCAATGCCAGTGAATAGGTTCTAAGGTTTTATTGGCATCGTGGTCTCCTTCGATTCTCATCATCATCGTCAGGCTATCACAAATACATCCCATTAGCATATTGACGCATTAGGAGGTAAATACCCATAATCGCTACGCTGGGAAAGCGGATTGGCGATCGCATTAATGTGTCCACTATGATGACGCTGCTGCCCATCATCAATCTTCTATCAATGAATGGTCCGTGACACTTCAATCCTTTAGTCGGCTCTTACGACACCCACGGAAAGAGTTGGGGTGGTGACAAATTTATTCTTATTGCCGTCATCATATGGCAACCGCAACCACATAGCGAATTCGATTCGATACTAGTACATAAATACTTCTGAAAGGACTAGTTTATTAAGTTTTCTTATCCCAATAATATATAAGTGATTTGTAACCTACCTAGGCCGAGGTGTAAAATAAATAAATAAATATGTTGGGACATCTTACACAAATCGACTTAACGTAACGGAATAATGTCTTATTTATGTCAGGTTCATTATGCATCCCCATGGCAAGTATCTGTGTAGGTATAAGTATGTATGTGTCATCATCATCATCATCAGCTTATGATAGTCCACTGCTGGACATAGGCCTCTCCTATTAACTATGCGTATAAACGCACTAGGAGACAAATGCCCATAATTGCCACGCTGGGCAAGCGGATTGGCGATCGCAGGAATGTGTCCACTATGATGACGCTGCTGCCCATCATCAATCTTTTATAAAATAAAGGTCAGTGACACTTCAATCCCTTAGTCGACTCTTACGATACACACAGGAGGAGTTAAGGTGGTGACAAATGTATTCTTACTGCCATCACCAGACGGCCAATGTATGTGTATAGGTACTTTATTTGATTCAACACTATAAACCTCCAGCTTCTCAGGCAATATTACTAGGTATTACAGAGTAGAATATTGCTACACATAAATCCAACACCGTTTAATTTATGATATAGTATGAATTTTCAATTTAAGTTACTATACCAAAAACGAAGTAGAAGTACCAATTTACGGTCAATGCATCATCATTTTCTTGAGCGTTGTAGGCACATTTGCCGTAAACCCGAAACCTGTAATTTTAGTAGTCCTAATATGCTAAGCAGTGTTTGGTACTAGATAGGTATGATTTTATGCCATCAATGTCATACATCCGTCCTTTTCCTAGTTCTAAAAATACATATCTATGCATATATTATGTTATAGTACCTATGTGCTGGTCCGTCCGTCTGTCCATACCGAAGCGGTTTCTAATTAATTTTAAAGGACTCGTGAACGAAATATCGTTATTTGAAAGTATCTTAATTCTTTTGAAATCTCTTATAAACTTCCCCATTTCCAATAATACAAGAATTTACAGGTAACCTATACATATATTCATAGGTACCTACTTACTTGAACAAAGTTACTAGATTTTGATTGTTTTTATGATGAGTCATTTGAGTAATGTCGCTGTGATTATTATACTACTTATCACGCATCTTCTACAATGACCATAATGACAATGTATTTATGTTTCAATTATTGCAATAGTAAAGGGCATTTACCATTTAAAATGGCGATCAATTTGTATAATTTTATATTACTCAAGTCAAGTATAGTCTAGTATACATGTATAAATCAACCTAGTCTTAAGTTATTATTATTATTATTGTTCGTCTTTACCTTATCTCGGGACCATGGGGTCTCGGACCTTTGGGAGGCATACGTGGGGCCGAAGCCAACAGCGCAGAGGCCTTTTAAGACAAATAATCTAAAAGCAAGGGATACACGTGGCGGATACCATCCCCGAGCGCACAATATGATACGTCCGGAGATGGTCCCCGCCAGGTGCAAAGACTATTGCAGTGCAGCACTGTGACTGCGATGGAAACTAAGGTCTTGGGCTATGGTTGGTATAATGGATGGACTGGATACTGGGTTATGGGAGGAGACTAGCGGACACCTGCCGTGACAATCAGTCTCAAAATTGTAAAAAGGCAGGTGGTGACTCGCCAACTCATTTAGTGGGCCCTACAAACGGCCGCACGCACAGTGCGACAATAGCGCAACATTTCAGAGCGGCTTTGAGGTTGTCGAGAGGTGAGACTGCGGTAGCCAGATCCCGGTAATCCGTTCAAGGGCCGCCGGCGTTATGACATTTTACACTTCCAACCTGGAGCATAGGTCCCGCTCTTGCGAATCCACTCTGGCCGGCCGGTCAAGGCAAGCACAGAGGCGAGGGCCATATAAAAGGGCCCTCTGGAATAGGGGTCCGCGGTGTCGCCACTCACCGTCAGCTCGCCACAAGCTGCCCCCGATTATTATTATTATTATAAGCCCATTCTGTCCCATTGCTGGGCAAAGGCCTCCCCCCTCTTCTTCTATTCATCCCGGTTCTGTGCTATATCTGGCCACCTGGCCAGTCACTTAAAATTCTTAAGTTACTAATATATTATTTACTTTTTACATGCACATCGAAGAGCAAATGCAATTAATCAGTCAACAATGGTGAACTACATTCAAGGCAAGATGAGATAGATATGAAACGGACAGTGGAATACTTCGTCAAGAACTTTAATTATGATGAAGAATAGCTCCTCCAGGAAAGGTGGTAGGTATACATCCTTGGTATTGAAAAATTGGTAAACGGTGTCCGTGCTTAGATTAGCTTTGAATATAAGATTCTATGAAATAGTATGTACTCGTAAGTAATGTAAACAAAAATGTACTATATAATGCATCAATCTGTGTGTTCTATAAATATGCATCAAGGCAACTTGCCTTTTTTAATCTAAATATTTCGTTAAGGTATCTTACGAAAGTATAACCACAGGTAAATGTGAGTACCTAAGAAGTATAGTGTAAAATAGTTTTCATACCTACTGCGTAAAATAGTCAAAATATAAATGAACGTCATAAAGCATTCATACACAAATCTACAGAGTTTCACGGTAAGCTCCATTAAGGCTTGGGTTTTGTGTACTAATTAAAGGAGGATATGTATATTTGGTATATATGTATTAGATACTTAAATACGTAGAAAAGAACCATGACTGAGGAACCAATATTTTTGTAATAAATACTACTTACGCGAAGAGATGCACCCTCCGGGATTCGAACCTCGCTTCGCAAGCAGGGTGACTACTGATTATCGACTAAATTATGGAAGCCGTCATGTAATTAATGTCTACAACAAAAGTATACAAGTGCTATCTTTTACCATTGATAAATAAACGATCGTTTCACATTTAATTTTATTACAAGGGAAACCATTGTCGATTCGCGCATATTTTTAGTTTTATCTTAGAAAATCGTAAGAGAAAAGAGATCTCTATATTGTGTACGGGTACAAATAAATAATTTTATTTATCTTCTATTCGTTTCTGTTGTGTTTGCAGGGAAGTCAAGTCCACCTAGAAGAGCTCCGAGGCGTATTGTCTTGTCGTGTCTTCACCCAGAATCTGTTTTGTCATGACGTATGATGTCAAAGTGATTCTCCCACTAGGAAATTAGTTATTAATTCGTTATTCATTATTCGAGCTTTTGGCGGCAAGTCACTTTCAGGCTAGAGGAAAATGTAATTGAAAAACGTAGTGGTTATGGTAACTATTATATGTATTTATAGAACTGGGGGAAATGTTCAAGAGTAGCTATAGCTGTAGGTATATTAACAAAGGGGTGAAAATTCAATAAAAGCCAATTTTCCGATAGCGAAGTAACTGTGCTGAATATATGTACATATTTTTTATTTAAAATACTTTTTAATTGGTTAAACAATCAAGTCAGGATCTAATTAGCATTTTGGAGAAATCAAGCGATCTTTTGAAGTTTCTTAAGCATGTCCTGTCCATGGCGAATTTTGTATTTATTTAAATAAAGTTTCTGTCAGAAATCGAAGAAACTGAAGATGAAGACCAAGGGGACTCTCAGAACTTGGTACACGCATTTCGTTTGCGGCTGTCATAGATGTGGATTATGTTATTTACTTACACCAATATTTTACAAGTCGATAGGCCCAAAGTAATAAATAAGGCTTAGATTGTGCGAATGCGTGACGATATTGTGTGTGTGTGTGGTGTGGATAGACGACATATTTCTATAATAGATAGGTACAATATACATCATCATCATCATCATCATCAGCCTATGTTAGTCGACTGCTGGACGTAGGCCTCTCCTATTAACTATGCGTATAGACGCATTAGGAGGTAAATGCCCATAATCGCCACGCTGGGCAAGCGGATTGGCAATCGCAGTAATGTGTCCACTATGATGACGCTGCTGCCCATCATCAATCTTGTAAAATGGTCAGTGACACTTCAATCCCTTAGTCGACTCTTACGACACCCGCAGGAGGAGTTGGGGTTGTGACAAATGTATTCTTACTGCCGTCACCACACGGCGGAATAAAGGAATGTCTCCTTTAAGTAAAATTAGCTAGCTTAAGGATTTAAAGTAGTTTTCCTCCAGGGCCTGAGTTTAATTTCTACACTGTATATACTATAGGTACTGAAATAGGAAGATATACTTATATTGAAATAACAAGAAAGCAACCATGACCAAGGAACAAATATTCGTCTTCGCCGGGATTCGAATCTTTAACCTCCAGTTTCGTAGGCATAGTCAATGCTAGCTAGGTTATGGATGCTGACAAGTAGAGTTTCCAGTGTCAATAGCAGACTATCAGCAGTAAAGGAAGTCGCCCGTAGGTGCATGAGCTGACAATATTTAAGTATTTACTCGTAGAAGGTGCGCTATATGACGATCTTACATTAATTTAAGCAACTAATAAGCAATACAGGATTTTTGTCAGAGACTATTTCCGATGGCGGGGTCGTTGGGAAATCCTAGAATTTTGGGAACTTCTAAACGGATTTTTAATCAGTTAAGTTCCTCAAGTATTGAGAAATTGCGTTCATTCTTGAAATCCACGTTTACATAGATGTTTAGTACGTTCATGTACATATCAAGCGTATTCATATAAATATTATATTTTTATCAAGTGAAGGGTAAAGAGGTGGGAGATGAATACCTTACAGACAACTAAAGTCAAAATATTTTCTTCGGTTACCGCGAGGATTACTTATGAAATAAAACTATGAAAACGGATAAACTCGCGTATATTAACTAATTTTAACTTCATTCCGACGTTTCGAACACTTTACAGGGTTCGTGGTCTGCGGATGACAATCGCAGACCACGAACCCTGTAAAGTGTTCGAAACGTCGGAATGAAGTTAAAATTAGTTAATATACGCGAGTTTATCCGTTTTCATAGTTTTATTTCATAACTAAAGTCAAATTAACATTCTCTATCTATTAATGGTGATGGTTTCCTGCTGCGTAACATAACCAAAACTCTACGGGCATTCAATGGGGGGCCCACCAAGACTTCTGTCGACTTTTGCTAACGACATAGAGACATAGGGTCGGCAAAACGTATGTGACATCACTGTGCCCACGTTTATAAGCTGCAGTAGCTGTTTACCATCAGGTTACTTGTTTGTCATAGTGTAATATAATATAACAAACGTGGAACTGCTGATGACAACGGAACAATCACAAAATATGATACATTTATGTTAACCTTATTTCATTTCCGTATAATCTTGTAGCCTTTTGGGATCATAATTACAACGGAGCCGGTTTAATTCTTGTGGTTAAAGATTGAAACAGACATTATTGTATAATATATTATAACTAGGTACCTACTACTTTTTCATATTTAAGAGAATCACATATTCCGTTTTCTGTTGTTTTCTTGAATATTTAAGTTATATGTAATAAAATGAATAGGTATTACAGATTATGAATATAATTTAGTGATTCTTCGGCTTCGTATTTGGTTCGTGCCTTTTGAGCTGAATTACCTGAGTAGCGTTAGCTTCATGGTGTCATGTTACCTTTGAACGCCTTACATCTTACACAAGATAGGGCTAAAAAATACACCAAAAGTTCGAACCCAATCGAGCAAATGTACCTAAGCCATACGTAAAAGTGTGAGAATCGCTTTGACAGGTGACATCATGGCACCTAAAGGTGTTCTTAACGTTGCAAGCACCTAGTGACACGTTTAGTTGTTCTTGGTGTTCAAGTGAAGATTATTTCGATACGGTAATTATTTATACAATTAAGTACATTAGTATATAGTAGAAATAGTAAACATTTGAATATTATATTGCATAAGTCAACAATTATGTAACATCTCTTTCTTTCACACGTAGACAGAAACAGACGACTATGGCGGCTCTGACTGGCCGGCCAATATTTAGGTACGTAATTATGTTGTAAGTCGGCTCTGCTTTTAGTAGTGTTAAAGTGTGTAAGAGCATATAATTATATGAATACATTACTATTTATTCTATGTAAATATAAAATCCGTCAATAAGGGACCTTTGAAGTTTCCATCGGATTGTCTATGTTATTATTTGTCTGTCAAGTCTTATCATATTATATTGAAATGGTTTTTGTTTAATAGAGGTAAAACTTAAGCAACTATTTTCCGTACACGTAAATTAAGAAAATTCAGAGTTGTCATTTCTTACCACCACTTTTTTCATACCCAGCAAGTTGTGGCTTAGGTATGTGTATTTTAAGATTATTAAGGACAAGACTATATGTATTAAATGCTACATAAAACGTGACTAAATCATGTGGCAATCTATGAGGAATACGTGTATTCATCATCATCAGACTACATCAGCCTATCGCTGGGCAAAAGTCACTTCTATTACTTATACCTACGCAGGACGTAGTAGGAGGTAAATGCCCATACTTAATCGCCATGCTAGGCCAGCGGGTCGGCGATCTCAGTTGTGTGCCCACTATGATGATGGACACATCATCATCAATAAATCCGTCGTCGTGACACTTTATATAATGTAGTCGACGTTTACGATACGCACAGGAAGAGTTGGGATGGTGAGAAATGTATTCTTACCGCCGTCATGCTGCGGCGAGTATTATGGAATATGTGTATTATCGATATGATTATCGGCGCCCAACACCCGCAAGGTTCCATCCTAGTAGCCTCGGCATCGCTTTTCAGTCTTTGCGTTGTTTCCGTTATACGTATGTAACGCAGGCAGTAAGCCGTCGCCAGATTTCGAAGCACTCTTCGAGAGGTTTCGGAAGGATGGATGTGGCTTTGGTGGCTTTAGACGACCCATAAAAATACTGAGGCAAACAACGGAAGACGTTGGGCGGTCTTGTTCCTAATCATTATTTTAACTAACAATTTCATACGTCAATATATTTTTGTAAATTAGCTTTGTTATACAATGTGTGTAATGTGTACCTAAATAGGGTTATAAGCTTATAAGGTTCGATGAAACAATCACGCTAACAATGTATCTATGACATGTACGAGTATAACAACATTCAGTAGGATTTATGAAATACAAAACTAGGACTCGCTTACACGCTTAAAAACTTATAACTTCGCAGGTAAAAGGAGTATTGGAGGAAGTACATATGTAAGTAATTAAGGTAGAGCAGCAGAATACGGAAGATTCCGAGGTAAGTATCAGGTTCGACGCCAAATACCGGTATATAAGTCACGGCCTGCTTATTATTATTCATGTTCATTGATTATCTGGGAAATAACAATCAGTAACAGGATAAACGCTTCCAAAATAAGTTGTACTCGTACGCTATTTCATTTCAAGAGTCTGATCAAAAAATGAATGGGTATGAGCATCGCTAGCATCTTCAAGCATCTGGACCAGCCTGCTGAGCTCAATTGATAAAGATCATCGATATTTATCAGGCGTGTGCCGTATATATATTTGTATGTATGTATTTATAAATTGTACCAATTGCCAAACACCAAGGAGTACCTGTTTCCTATATCCTATATAGTAGGGTGGATCGATTTTTTTATTTTTGGAAATTCATAAAATAATCTTTATAGATCGATACTTCGTGGCTAGAGAAATAAAAAATATTTTGATCATTTTTGGATTTACTTTTATTTTGTACTTCGTTTATAGGCCCAAAAATTGACTCTATTTTTAAGGTTTTTTTAAGAAAAGTCAGTAGTTCGTGGATATTTTCGGGTTTATTTTTATGTAGAAACAATATAACATTATTTGTCATAAATGTAGAATTTGCACAATTTAATTATATGAAAATTATAACCAGTATCGGCGAAAACTGTTTTTCAACTTTGAGGCTCTTGGGGCAGTACTTACCAAATGAATATCGGAAAAAGGTATATTGTTACAGAATGTTACTTTTTACGACTATCATTCTATTGGCCCGCGGTTCCAAAAATCCGAAAAAAAAAATTTTTTTCATACTTCAATGTATTCATGGACAAAAATTTTTTTTTCATTATTTTCTGAAACGCGGCCCTATAGGAATAACCTGTCTAAAAAGTAACTTTTTCAACAATATATCTTTTTACGATAATCATTCGGGAAGTACTGCCCCAAGAGCCTCAAAGTTGAAAATTATTTTTTGGAGGTACTGCGAACAATTATCATATAATTAAATCACACAAACCTTAAATTTATGAAAAACAATCTTATTTTGTTTATCCATAAAATTAAAACAGAAAATATCCTTGCTCATCCGAGTTTTCTTAAAAAAACCTTAAAAATAAGGCCGATCTTCGGGCTTCTATATGGGGTCCATAATGATAAAATATCCAAAAATGGTCATAATATTTTTTGTTTTTCTAGCCGCATAGTATCGATTCGTAAAGATTATTTTATGATTACCCGAAAATAAAAAAATCGATCCACCCTACTATATAGGTTATATAGGATATAGGAAACAGTAATATTTTTTTTTTTTTTTTTTTTTTTTTTTTTTTTCCTATGAAATATAAGGATAATATAAAACTAATTAAATATAGTGAATAAAACTATCTAACTTAAATTATTCGAAAAGTCCGCCACGAGTTGTACCTGGAGCGAAGGTACCCATCACACTAGCAGCGTTACCACGTTGAATGGCGATGGATAACCTTTGCACCAGGTACACCCCCGCGCGGGCGTCAGATCCCCTCTCCCATATACGACGTCCAACTTCTCGGATGAACGAAATTGCTTCAGATCCCCAGCATCCAGTTGTTTCAAATGAAAGAGGCACAAAAAAGTAACTATTGCACAATGTCATATATTTTTGTCGCTTTTTGAACGCGGCAAGCTCGGCAGCGGCACCAGCGGTTCGCACTGTTCTGCTTAGATGTGACGCAGCAAAAGTGCTCACACACGTGGCGTCCCAAAGCAGACATTGTCCCCTCTGCCACGGTACTAAAGTTAGTCCGTCAGGGCGTTTACCATCGGTGCGACAGAGACCTGGAGGCTCTAGGACACACGGGATATTGGCGGAGATTAGGGCCCTCCGGACGATATCATTTAGAGCGTGATGCCGACTAAATCTTCCTGAACAGCGACAGCAACTCAGTGCGTGATGGCCATTCGCTTCCACCATGGACCCGCAGATGCATTGGTGGGGTATACAAACATCGCAGCCCAGGCGGAAAGCTACGGCCACACGCATTGAGTCACTGTCGAGTAGTGTTCCTAGGTGAGGTGCGGGCAAAGCCTGCAACCACGCTCCGGCTTCTGGTCTTGATACCGCCTTGAGTCTAGCTAAATCTACACCCGCGGCAGCGGCAATGAGACGATCCAGTTCTCTCTTGGCACCAATGTCATCCCAGGCTCTTTGAACCTGCGGATCCTCAGGTATGGCGGCAACCGGGTATCGTTGTGTCCATTTGGTCATTGCATCAGCCAAAAAGGGAATGGCTACAGTGCCATCGTGAGAATGTAAAATTTTAGAGACCAGGCTACCGACGCCATGTCCCGATGCGAGAAATGCAGGCAGTCCCACGTCCCCTGCTCGCCGTAAACCTAAGCCTCCATGTCGTATGGGCAAAGAAGCTTGACTCCAGTGATCATCAGAAAGTGATACATTCAGAATAATTTCTGCGGTGTCCTTTAAAGCATTGTCAAAAGAAGATACTTCAGCCGGAAATAACCATGTTGGGGTAGTTCTTAAGAGATACATTATTTTTGGGACCGCAAAGCACATTCTTAGTAGGACCAGGGCGAAGGTACTTCTTAGTAGGTACTTAATAATTAATTATCAATATTACTTTATTCTTTGAATATCATAACATAACTTACAAGTAAACCGCTAATGCTATAGTAGGTACCCGCATGAAAAAATTGTCTGCTAAGTTAACCGTATATTGAATGATAGATAACTTTAATGGTCACTGGTGCAAGTGTTGGAAACTTTTAGTTGAGAAGTACTAGTAATGGACACTTCAAACGTAGTCCTAAGAATATATAGGATACCTACGGTTCTAAAGTTTATGTCGGGAAACAATGCATAACTCTTACTTTAAATAAAAAGGAATATTCATAATAATGTACACGGTTCCACATGTACGGAATCACTTATAGTCGAAGACACTATTGGAATCCAATAGGGTCCTTGACCATTACGAGGGTTGCGTAGTGAAACCCGATAAGTCGAACAAACCGATTTTTTAAATACGAACTATATACACCAGCGTCAAGTTGTTAATTAAATTGGTAATATCTGAGCGTTTCAACCGCCTAATTTTGGTGGCATCATTTTTGCCGAAGTTTCTAAACTTCTCAATGTTATCCTTCGTCATTTCATTTAGTATAAGGTACCGGTCCTCCTTCAAATGACATGATAAGTAGCACATTGTAACCAATAGAAACTTCGGCAAGAATGTTGCCACCAAAATTAAGCGGTTGAAACGCTCGGATATTCACCCACCTACCTATACTATGTATAGTTGGTATATGAATGCAAATTAAGAAAATTAAATGATTGACTAAATAGATTCATAAGTCTGGAGGCTAGCATATCTTGTGTTTAACAGTAGCACGCTGCTTTTTCGCGGCTACCAGTCTCTTGTTAATCAGTATAATCGAAAAGAGATGGCTAGCTGCGTGTTGCTTTCATACACAAGATGTGCTAAGGCCACTGTGTCTCATGGCGGAGATCACTGGCGGGCTAGAATATCTTGTATTTGACATCAACTTACAGATACACATCTCCTTTTAATCTATGCAATCGAAAAGAATCTGGTAGGTGCAAGTTGCTGTTAAACACAAGATGTGCTAGGGCCACTGATTCACATCATTGGAGTAGGTGGAGTTATGAGAATATTTTAATATTTTGTATGGGATACTCCAAAGCTTATACTATGAAAAATACTATTGTAATTGTAATAAAATAAAATTGTTAAAAAGGTCCTAATTGTTTCATTTACTATAACTATAAAACATTAAGGTTGTTCGATTGCCATATATATTAAATTCGCATATTTTTATAATGTGGTAATACGTTACGGCTTGCTAAACCACAAGCAATTCTTTACGCTTAGCACATGTTCGGAGCGACAGTATGTCGCTGCGAGATAGATTTCCCGTCTTTTACTTACTTAAAGAGGGACGGATAGTCTATCTCGCAGCGACATATTGTCGCACCAATCATGTGCTAACCGTACTTATATGGAAATCAAACCCCTTTAATGCGGGAATTACACTGAGCCGTGCACCTAAAGCAAAGTATGTTGCTTAGTAACGACGCATGATGCATTAGACGAACAACGACGAAGTGTAATTGTCACTTAATGCGAAAAGTTTGATTTATTATAAATCCATTATTCATCGATAAATGAAGGGGTTATTTTATAGTGTTAAATATTATTTGACATAAACCAATAAAAATACAAATCTAGGTACAGCATGCTTATAAAACCGTAAGAGTAGTTCCAAAATCTATGCCTCTCTTTTCGTTGTAAGCTTTATCACGTTGTGGTGCTGCTGGGGCATATACATACAGGATAGAAATACATAGTAATTGAGACTGATACATATTTTAGAGTAACGTAGGCATCAGGCTAGCATAATATCTTATGCGCAACACCAACACGCGCTCTTCTCACGGGCTACTAGTCCCTTATTGATTGTATTGATAAAAAAGAGACGGGTAGCCCTATGAAGGCCGCGAGCTACTGTCAATCACCAGTTGTACTAGGACCGCATACACAGTTTTAAAACCATAGACATAAGCGTTATGCGAAGCATTTGACGATTCTAGTTCACCTACTCGCCGCCAATTTGATTATTCTATTGGTCGCTAGATGTCTTTAGTAAAATAAAAATTAATATTTAAGCTATTTATTGCTATGATTATCGGGCATTTCAATTCTAATTTCGACCATTTTAATATACATACGTACGTGTAGCATTTAGACATCATTATTACTACTTGTATTGATTTTGCATTCTTTCGTGTAAATCACGATGTCATTATTAACTCAAAAAAATATTTAAGAATACAATTTGAGCTATTTCACAAAAACAAAACAATATATTATTAAAGGTTAGCGTAATTTATTAACGAATTCACCTTATCATATAAAAATACGGACACCCTAGGGCTTGTAAACATTCTAAGAGTGACTGACGAAACTGACGTTGATTTTACACTTGTGATTAATATTTTTAAGAAACGCTATTCATAACTACTTGTATTTTATACACTACATACATTCCCCTGACACATGCCAGACACAAGTCGGCCATTTTATTGAAGAATAGTAGATGACATATATTGTCACTTAAATTTTAAAAGGACGTATTTTCTTCTTATGAAGATTATGATGCACATGAGTGACAATGACATTAACATAACATTTATAATGGCCATTGCGTTTCCACTTTGCTTAGTAAATAAACCTCTTTTTTACTCTATGATTACTACAAGTGCTACCTCCATGTAGCACTTGTAGAATCATTTGTTAGAGAAACAGAATTAAACCACACTTGTGTAATTGAGTTTTATACGTAAACTTGTAGACTTGTGAACTTGTAATGTACGAGAAATAGGCCCCTGTTCGTTGAAAATTTCTCAAAATTGCATGCCCCACTGCTGCAATTTTGCGAAACCTATTTCTAGTTTCTTTTTTGTGTTCTGTTTTTTCGTTCTTTAATCTTAGTTTAGCTCTACAGCGACTATAAAAAACAATACAGCAGCAATAATGCTGTATTGTTTTTTACAGTCAAATAAATAAATGTCTGCCATATGCACCCGGAGAGGTCCAATCACTCACTGAGTGGATCCCACACTATGGCCATTACGGAGCAGAGGCAGACTGAAGAGGAGATGACGGGACGACTTAAACGCGTTCTGCGGAGAATGGCGGGACTTGCCAACAACAAGATCACAAAATATAAAGGTACAGAAGACAATCTACATTATAAACGCGCTCGCAGAAACGCACATATAGACACCGCTTACGAACACGATATCTCCTTTGAGAATTAAGCCACAGGAGAAGTTATAACGTAAAGTGTTCGAAAAACAAATTTCACCAATTTTAGCGGAAGATGAGGTAAACACGTAGGTACAGCACACAGTCTTAATATTGGAAGTTGCAGACATCCTATTTAACGGATCCAAGTCGGTCTCAACACCGAGTGGCCGAGCAGCACAGGTATCAGCCGCAAAAGCTGAAATCGTGGGTGCAATTCCCACCTAGGACGTTGGTGATCTTGGTCGGTTTTTCTTTGGTATATGACACCCAACTCCTCCTTACCTCCAGACTCCTCAATCTTCTTTTTGAGAGCTTCCATCATTTTGTCCCCGACCTGCACCATGAAGGGCACCATTAGTCGGATCTTGGAACTCGTGAACGCAGGGCTGAGAGCTGAACGCATGTCTTTCCATTCTTCACCTGTGAGAAGAAACTGAGTTGAGAATTATGGAGAACATTTTGATCGGATCCAGGCGCGGATTCAGAACTTCGTCCAGGGGGGGCATTGAGCTATGATAAAGATAATATTAACTATATGCTTAAAACAGCACCTAGGCATATCTAAATCAACCCCATTGTCAAATGCCCCATCGCAAGTCCAGATTTGGATGAATCAAGTTTTCGGGATTTTTTTTGGAAAACGCCCGATCGTCATCAGATGGAATCCGATTTTTTAACCGAGTTTGTTCGGAAAACAAAAGCACTTGAGATATATGGGCGTCCATTGCTGCTACACGCCTTAACTTTCTGCACAGAGTCTATCCTATTGAGTAGGTGGAAACGCGATTTCTACAGCTCACAAATTTAAATAAGGAAGGACTATGGTCAACTTAGTATGGAGCTTGAACCCAGAGCCAACGCAGCTGAAAGTTAAGTCCTTGAAAAGGTCTACAATTATACTTCATTTTGTTCTATACGCACCAAGTTGGATACCACCCAGATATACAAATAAAAAAATATGTTGCCTACTCTCCAAAATTTTACATACGTAGGATGCCCTGAAAATTTCGGGAATTTAATACTTAGGAACGTATATTTGACATGTGTTATACCTCTTTCTTACAAGCATAGTCTCATTATTCGAAAACACTGGCCACTTAGAAAAAAAAAACAATGTCCGATTTTCAATTGTTTTTTAAAGTCGCTGGTGAAAATGGAGCTGTCCCGCGAAAGTTTTAGAGCAATGATTTATTATGACTTTAAAAGTGGATTAACACAACAACAATGTGGAGACCGATTAACTATTGCTTTTAGTAGTGAAGCACCTTCAAAGCGACCATATACAGGTGATATTCGGAATTCCAACGTGGCCGTGTGTCTCTTGCGGATGACGTACGTGAGGGTCGACCGAAAACGGCCGTTACCGATCAAAACATCGATGTTGTTCGCCAACTGATAAAGGAAGATAGGCATGTTACATATCGGGAGATTCAGGAGACTTTAGGCATTGGAATGAGTCAGGTACAAGTTATTTTACAACAAGAGTTGGGCGTGCGGAAGTTATTTTCCCGGTGGATTCCTCACTTGTTATCTGACGACCAGAAAACGGTACGTGTCAATTGGTGCCGCAAAACTTTAAAAAGATTTAATGGAGGAAGCTCAATTGCCGTTTTTAGTATTGTGTCAGGTGACGAATCATGTATTTACGCATATGAGCCTGAATCGAAAAACCAATCTCGAGTTTGGGTTTACGAAGACGAACCGAAGCCGACAAAAGTTGTTCGTTCTCGCAGCACGATCAAAAAAATGGTAGCCACGTTTGTCTCCAAATCGGGTCACGTGGCGACTATCGCTCTTGAAGATCGAAGAACTGTCAATGCCGATTGGTATATAGGCGTTTGTTTACCGATTGTTTTTGCTGAACTGCGAAAAACTAACCCTAACCGCCGTATTATACTACACCATGATAATGCCAGCCCTCACACCGCTCAGAAAACAGACGACTATCTGAAGGGCGAAAACGTCGAATTACTGGACCATCCTCCGTACAGCCCCGACCTAAGTCCCAACGATTTTTTTACTTTCCCGAAAATAAAGAATCGGTTGCGTGGTCAGCGTTTTCAGACCGCGGAAGAAGCAGTCGACGCTTATAAAATGGCCATTTTGTCAACCCCCACTTCAGACTTCAATAACTGTTTTAAAAACTGGTTTCAGAGAATGAAAAAGTGTATTAAACACAAAGGAGAATACTTTGAAAAACAATAAAAGTACTTTTATCTCATTAAAATGCGTATTTTTTCCGATTCCCGAAACTTTCAGGGCAACCTACGTACCTACCCTAGCCCGGTGTTTCTATGCGATTTTTTTACACGTTTTTATTGTTCATTACCATTACCACTTTATTTTCAGTTTTATAAAAGCAAACGAGAATATTATGCCAGAATAGCAGACATTGAGTCCACTATTTATACGCAGTACGTCAATAATTTGGGAATGGTAAGGACTTCATTTGTGCGACGGAATAATCGCATAGAACTATCCAGCCACAGATTTTTCATAGTTCGTACTCGTATTCACTTTGAATGAAAATATGAATATCTCAGTTCTGCAATGGGAATTCCAACTCTCATGTCTGTTGGTTCTGAGTCCATTTTGGCGCATAGTCCTCATCCCTTTTACCCCTTTTACCTTTTAATCCTGTAAGACCTCTGCCAACTATAGGTTCAACATTGGAGTCCATATTGACTCCCCTGTCGACGAAGTGGTCGAAATCTTTGACGGTGATTCTCTTTAGCAGTTCAGGGTCCTTCACTATGATGTAGGGTTTCAGGAACTCGTAGCGGCCCACCAATCTGGAGATTCATATTGATTATTGTATACTAGGTTGAATTTAAATTTTCGTTAGACATAATACATCTTCATCGTACATACATCATCAGCCTATCTCAGATCACTGCTGGACGTAGGCGTCTCCTATTTCCTATGCGTAATAGATGCATTAGGAGGTAAAGGCCCATAATCGCCACGCTGGACAAGCAGATTGGCGATCGCAGTAATATGTCCACTATGATGACGCCGCTGCCCATCATAAATATTTTATCAAAGAATGGTCAGTGACGGGGTTCTGCCTTTTCTCCGAACTTTTTTTGCTCGAATTTCATTTGCCAACCAACATTTCGCCGATGATTCACTTTGGCAACCAACTATTAGCAAATTTTTGTATGACAACGTTTCATTTGGCAGAATTATTATAAAACGGATTATTGTGATGACACAATGGTTTTAGCATACTCATCATTTGTCAAATCTTACCCTAGGCCGAATAACGTTTCGTCATCCTTTTCGTACCTATATGTGGAAACTTTTTAGCACAACCGTGTTTCTGAACTTGCCCAACAAAGAATACCATTAAAAAACATTTCACAGAGTCCAGTTAGGTACGACGACGAGCGAAGCGAGGAGGAGTGTTAGGTGAAACTGCGACCTAACAGCGCCAGAACCGACTGTTTTGTTATTAGTTAACTAAATGTATATTATACCAACTAAACCATAAACCACATGAAAATATGTATTATAAAAAGTTCCAATTAAAAACCAAGCCCAAAGATAGAATTGCCAACCAATTAGTTGGGAAATGAAACGATTTCATAAAATTCAATTGGAACATGATCATTCGGCGAAATGACTTTATGCGAAAAATTGGTTGCAATGTAATATTCGTACAAACAATTTTCGTTTCGGTATATGCCCATAATCGTGCCGATTATGGGCATATACCTCCTAAATGCGTGGATGTGGATACGCATTTTTAATGGGAGAAGCCTACGTTCAGCAGTGGACTGAGAGAAACTGATTACGAGACGTGACGCCCAAACTACCTAGAGCAGATATAAAAAAATCACCTTTCTCCCGGAAAGCTCTGATAACTCCTCATCAAAAGATCCGTCACATGTTCTCTCTGAAACACGACGCCAGCCATGTCTCCAAGCAATGGGAATATTGGTCTATGCTTTATACCAAGCCGCGATAATATGGTGTACTTCCAGTACAACCAGATCCCGGCTAAATACACAAAACACAATGTCCTCGCCGGGATTCTAACCTGAAACCTCCAGCTTCGTAGGGCCACTACCAACTAGGCTTTGCTGGCTATTGTAACCTAAACAAGCATTGACATGGTAAACTCTTTTGCCTCACATCATCAGCCTATCTCAGACCACTGCTGGACGTAGGCCTCTCCTATTAACTATGCGTATAGAATTAGAAGAAAAAGAATGGTCAGTGACACTTCAATCTCTGAAGAGTGTGATGATGATGTCGCTGCTGCCCATCATCGACATCCAAGAGTGTGATGACCCCCAACATCGAAGAGTGTGATGACGGCAGTAAGAATACATTTGGCACCACGACAACTAAAGATAAGAGCAAATATTAAATTACCTTTCTCCCGGAAAGCTCTGATAACTCCTCATCAAAAGATCCGTCACATGCTCCCTCTGAAACACGACGCCAGCCATGTCCCCAAGCAGTGGGAATATTGGTCCATGCTTTATACCAAGCCGCGATAGTATGGTGTACTTCCGGTACAACCAGATCCCGACGATACAGGTCGCGCTGATTAGCAGAATGAGGAAGAGCATGGCTGAAAAATAAAGTATAGGAAGTTATAAATAATAATAATAAATAAAACCTAAGCTAAGAGAAAAGTTAAATAAAGGAAATAAAATAAATATCTTGGGACATCTTCCACAAATCAACCTAAATTAAGGCCTGTAACGTGGGTACCAGGCGACGATATAATTATACAGGGTGGTCCAAACCTTGACGTCAAAAAATTTTTTTTAGATTCCTCACGTCATGAGCTATTAGAATATACCCCATGTATGTTAGCCGATTTTTTGTAGTTTTCGAGTTATGAATTTTTGAAAATTTTTTTTTGAGAAATTCTGGAATGAAGAAATTTATTAATAAAAAAAAAAGTTTTGGGTTTTTTAACTAGTTTCTTTTTGTAAAAGTATTACTACAAATAAAGCATTTACTGAAAAAAAAATTAGCGTCCTCACTTTGATACAAGTAGGATAAAAAAATACTAAATTCAAAATTTTAGGCTAAAAATGCCTCAAAATACCATTAATGTATGTAAATAAAAAAATAAAACATATCCCAAGGAATTTTCGTATTCTAAAGACCGCCCTAGACCTTGAGCCTTCGTAAAAGTAAAAAAAAAATGATACTTAATGATGAGGATTTTTCGGAGTAGTCGGTCAAGTAAACTTAAAAAAGCTTAAAATTTTAAAGTAGTAAAAAATTACTTGAATAACTACACAAATTGAGTTTTCGTGGTATTTTCTGTCTTTGTTTATTGATAAGAACAACAAAACAGAGGAAATTTTACTTTATTTTTAAATTAAAAATTTAGAAGCTTTTTTAAAGTTTATTTGACCGACTACTCCGAAAAATCCTCATCATTAAGTATCACTTTTTTTTTGCTTTTACAAAGGCTCAAGGTCTAAGGCGGTCTTTAGAATACGAAAATCTCTTGGGGTATGTTTTATTTTTTTTATTCACGTACATTAATGCTATTTTGATGCGTTTTTAGCGAAAAAATTTGAAAGTAGTATTTTTGTATCCTACTTGTATCAAAGTGAGGACGCTATTTTTTTTGTCAGTAAATGCTTTATTTGTAGTAATACTTTTACAAAAAGAAACTAGTTAAAAAAACCCAAAACATTTTTTTATTAATAAATTTCTTCATTCGAGAATATCTCAAAAAAAAATTTTCAAAAATTCATAACTCGAAAACTACAAAAAATCGGCTAATATACATGGGGTATATTCTGATAGCTCATGACGTGAGGAATCTAAAAAAAATTTTGTGACGTCAATGTTTGGACCACCCTGTATAATAGATACATACACATACAGGGTGTTCGTGAGTATACCGACAGACTTGAAAGGTGTATTCCTGACCACATTTTGAGGCTATAATGTCATATGGTCATTTTCTGGATTCGGCTTAGTTTAAGAGGTAATGACATGTTTTTCAAAAAACTATTTTCATCATAAGTCACTGAAAAATGCCTGCACGATTAAAATTCTTACACTAAATAAAATAAATAAATATCTTAGGACATCTTACACAAATCGACTTAGTCCCACGGTAAGCTCAATTAAGGCTTGTGATATGGGTACCCAGCGACGATATATATATATAATAGATACATATAGATACTTAAATACATAGACAGCCATGACCAAGGAACAAATATTTGTAATAAATAAATACACAAATAATGCCCTCGCCGGGATTCGAACCCGGAACCTCCAGCTTCGTAGGCAGGGTCACTACCAACTAGGCTACGGAGGCTGACAAAATAATAGACAATAATAGTTTTCATCTCGACACATTCACTGATTAAAGTTAGAGAAAACGAGAAAAAAAATTCAGAAAAATAAGCAACTAATAAAAAAAAATCTTTCCCTACAATTTATTACTAGTCATGTAGACAAAAATTTAATACATCACAAAAAATAATTAAAAAAATTTTTTTTTGTTCGTTGATAACATGTCACACAATTTTTTTTTACCTCTTTTGTCATCAAAAATGCATGGGTAAAGTCTATCGGTATACTCACGAACACCCTGTATAGATACTTAAATACATAGGACAGCCATGACCAAGGAATAAATATTTGTTATAAATAAATACAAAAATAATGCCCTCGCAGGGATTCGAACTCAGAACCTCCAGCTTCGTATCAGGGTCACTACCAACTAGAGCAGATTCAGTTTGGGATATTATAGGGTTATTTCAAGTTTCGGTGGTGCAAACATTTATTTTGTTATCTTTGAGATAGGTATGTTGTGAAACAATATGAAAATGAATAGTTTTAAGAATAAACTGAATTCCTGGCTATTAGACCGATGTTTTTATAGTGTTTCGCAATATTTAAATTTAAGTTGACATCAGACTTTTATCTTTTAATTTAATGTGTTAGATATAAGTTGACATCCGAATTTTGAAATGTGTTATCGAATTTAATTTAATTTAATTTAATTTTTGTTGTTACTTTTATATTTTAATTTTAAAGATATAGGTTTACGTTGACATTTTTACATATTTTTTATTTATTTTTTATTTTTATTATTGAATTATTGTACACATTTTAAAATTTACATAATATTATTAATAATTAACATTATTTTAGTTATAATTTTAAACCGCATGGCTCCCTCATATGTTTGTACGTCTGCATGCAGGCTGAATACACTGGACAACATTATTGTAACAACTCAAGAACTGTATTCTGAACAAATAAATTCTTTGAATCTTTGAACAAGTTCGTTAATTTATTATTTTATAATAATTTTAACTAAAAATGTATGTATACTCAAGTAGGCTTATGATGGTACCGTGTTTAATCGTTTGTCGTTATTGCCGTCAGGTTCTAACAAGTATGTAAGTGCGAAAGTGATGCGTAGCACGATAAATAGATAAAACGGGACCATCATAAGCCACAAGATTTAAGGTTTTAAGTTAGTCATAAGACCAAGTTTGCGTTCTGAGTAAGTAATTATGAAAATTTGTAGATTTGTATCCGACTGTACCTAACAATAAGTCACAGAACAGCGTTAAGGAAGAACAAGCACAATAACAATACCAGAATAAAAAACATTGTGTCATACTGTCTAACTTTTGATGCCATGGGTCCAAAAAATATGATAAAAATCGTGAGTATGGTGGGCATCATGAGTAAGTATAATAAAACTATTTCGAACATAATCGAATAACTACGGAACCCTACATTACATACCAGTACATATCTACCTCCTAATGCATCTATACGCATAGTTAATAGGAGAGGCCTACGTTCAGCAGTGGACTATCAAAGGCTGATGAGGATGAGGAGGACATAATAATATATCTACATAACAATACATACCTGATTTCCCTTACGACGCAGTAGTAAACGTATTCTATTAAAATCGTTATTGACAAACAAGCACCGTACACGGACAGATACGAACTGGCTTTAAACAGCCAATCACAGCTTATTACAAATTTGAGCACGGGCTATAACCAATTTAGTAAATTGGATATATTCCGTTCAGCAATAGTGCGCGTGATCTTTCTAACCTCTACCTATAAATACTTAGGTTCATGGGGCCCCAGCGCACGCAAATTGTTTGCTGGGATCGACAACTAAAGACCGAAGAGCTGGCGATTTCCTCGCATAACGCATCAGTATTGCGATACTATCTATGTAAATGTACAATGATATAATTACGGTTTAGGTGCCAAAAATATAATTTACACGACCTTAATGTCAAGGCAATAAAGTTGTGTAAATATATTTTTGGCAACTAAACCGTAATAATATCTTTGACGTCGACTGCACATAAATTGTAATTTTGAAAAAAAAAATATAAAAAAAATTAGAATCTTTTTATTCGGTCTATAGTTTAAATCTAATTAACCTAACCTATATCCTAAGATTGGCCCTTGTGGCATTGTACCGAGGATGCTGGCGGCATTGCCTCGCTGTATCGCAATACTGATGCATGTGAAGTTTTTTATAGTTTTATTTCATGTGTAATCCTCGCGGTAACCGAAGAAAATATTATCGAAAATGCACCTAGAGAGCTTGCCAAAAAAATCCTATAGTACATTTCAAAGAATATATTCCGTTTTCAAATGCTCATGAATAGAACGATAATTATGTCTACCATCATGTCAAACTCCCTCAAATCAAAGTTCCATTTCCGTCCCTATCGTTTTGCACAAGAATGACGGAGAAAGGTATGTATTTACCATTTTCAAACAATGACAAAGCAACTCTTACACGCGTTAGGTCCATCATTCATGACGTGAAAAATGACCACCGCGACCCGCCATCTTGGATCCGTATAAATTATCGCCCGATTTAAATGCTTAGTCAGTTTTGGGTCTTTTATAGAGATTCACCGACAGCTTGTGGAAGCGAAAATTTAAAAAAACAGATTGATTTTTATGTCTTTGGACTAGACGCAAGCTCAAAAATGCTCCCAAAAACGATTTTGCTATTGAACAGCAATGAGTTGTCAGCCTCTGTATCATAAGTTGGTAGTCACCCTGCCTACGAAGCTGGAGATTCCGGATTATTTGTGTATTTATTTATCAGGAATATTTGTTCCTTGGTCATGGCGGTCGGTCTATATATTGTATATATACATATTTATTTGTTTATAATATATATATCGTCGCTTGGTACCCACATGTGGGCCTTAATTGCCTTAAGTCGATTAGTGTAAGATTTCCCAAGATATTTGTTTATTTATTAATGAGAAGGATATAATTCGCTTTTCATAACACCGCGCGACATCTTTGAAAAATTCAAATAGAATCGCGCCAAATTGTTGATGGTCTAATCACAGCTATTTTTAAATAGGTAGTGGGTTACAAAAATATTAAGTAAAATAATTATAAAATTTAAAAATTAAACTAGAGAATTATATTTACGATTAGATATACTTGTATTAGCCTTATCTTTAAAATCCTTCCTAAATATAAAATTTCCTTTGATTTTCGATATGTACCAACATTTCTAAATGTATACCAACTAATCTAAAACTTATTGAGAGTATTGAGCATCTTATTTTCATTATAAATACTGTAATAGGCATACGATTGTAATGAAAATGAATCAATAACGTTTGATACCTAATCAAAAGAAGACCTTGGAAAACATGGTAAAGGAAAAAAGCCTTATTAGACCAAAAAACAAAAGAACATACAATAAACAATCGTATTTACTTATCAACCGATATTAAAACTCAGAAAAAATATTATTAATACCTGGCTCAATATCAAAGCATTTTCTTTGAACAAAATCAATTATTCCTACCTAATGAAATCCTAGAAAATCGAGTGATCTTTTTGTTCTATGAAAGCTATTAAAAAGTTTGATTACGTTTTTCGCCTTTAATCTTCAGAGCGACAGTTATTTGCACTATTAGGTTTATCGATTATTCGTGATCGTTATATTTTAGCCACGCGGTTTTTTTATGTGACGAAGGTAGACAACAGAGCTTTCAGGCCCATGGACATAGTGACCAAAAAATCGCTTATGCGCTGCCTTCCCTGAGGACTGCCATCTCACAGAATATGTTTCAATTTCAGCTTTTATTTTCCACACTCACATTTATTTTTAATCATACTTTGCCGACGTCAAAGCCTTAAAAACGAATCTAATTTATTTCATCCATATAAGTTTGTTCGGAAAGTATAGGCGTCTGAGATATGTGGGAGTATTTGGATCCAGATGCCTTCAGTTTCCGCAGGCTCTACATAGATTAAAGCCAGAAAGGGTTTCGAAATGCGATATCACGGTTTGATCACAGATTAAGTACTCTGTATTTTTATAGCAGATACGTTACTGACGTTAAATAACGTATCTGTCAAAGGATTCTTTAGTAGGCTAGCAACCAGTCGTTTTATATCGTCAAATGGGTAGGTAAATTATATTTAATCATCATCATCATATCAGCCGAAAGACGTGCACTGCTGCACATATTGCCCCCAACAAGGGAAGGATAGGGAAACATCTTAGCCTATCCTTATTTGTTTATCTTTGTTTCTTTATACTTGTATGGTTCTGTTATAAATAAATATAATTTTAAGTGGCGTATCTATTACGTTATTGCGATCTATGACTCAGTGATTTTTGCCAAAAAATGAAGGGACATGACTTTGTGAAATATTCAGAATGAAATGGGTATGATATGTGACACGATTTGCTTCCGGGTTGTGATTTGATATCGGTTGTTCAACAGTGTTAGTAGTTATTACTTATTTATATCGTGTTCGTACTTTTTTTTATTATTTGAAATGGGCTTCCTTAACGTCATAGATATAAGTCATTTCTAAACTGTCAAAAGTTCATTCTTAGAAATCTCAGCCTACGGAGGCTGAATGAAGAAATGAGTTAGGTATGAATAAAAGAACACGAAATAAGACTATGAAATAAAATAAATACGGAACACTTTGACTTTCTTGCAGATTGCTCGATAATAGCGCAGGTCAGTGCAAAATGTGTTTCAGATTGCATATTAACCTGGAAGAATGGTTTTAACAAGAAAAAAGGAAAACAAGGATTGCATGGCTAACGTAAAATAGCGTATTATGCGAGAAATCGTGTTAAGGAGCATTCCATGAAAACATCTACATTTTGTCGCTTACGTGTCTCTATGGTAGCTACCCTAATGAAATATGCTAGCTGTTAGGAAACACTGTCAATCTTAAAGCATAGATATGTTATTATTATACCGTAACTCAGCTTACTTATTTAAGTTTTCAAAAGTATTGAAAAGACAGTGTCGCTTACGACACTTTTCATGGAATGTTCCTTAAACGTGAATGTGTGTGGCATGCGCGTTGTAGAGTATGTAAATGTCATAGTAGATGGCACACAGTTTGCTGGTCACGCGCGCGTGCACGCAAGCGGTGTGGCATCTAATATGACATTTACATACATTACAAGGCGCACGTGCTACACACGCATACTATTACACAATGCATTTAAATGCATTGGTGAACCAAACAAATTACTTACCAAATATTTATTTAATAACTTAAGTAAAACATTATAAATTAACTTACAATATTGAAGTAAAAAACTAGATGTTCCTCCTTACATTCCTGATTTTGTCGATGGCTTCTTTAGCGCCTTCAGTGCTGCCTGATTATCCGTGTAAGTATATGACCACGGCCCCGTCTGCTGCACTTCCTCCTTTAGTATGGCATTAACTTCTGCCTGAAACACACTGGTATACCTACCAAGTGGGACAGATACCTTTCCCCCAATTTCGGTATAACTATGCCTGCTCCAGCTAGACCTGTGGAGCTCCTTCTCGAGCCGTCAGTGAAGCATATAAACGTCGGATGTTCGACGTTTACCTTCCAGTCCCCAATATGTACTCTATATATATATATATTTATGTTGGCACAACAAAGTGGCTCCACTCCACCTGATCGTAAGTGTCTGTTGAGATCATAATCCACTGATTTCTTACCGAATATCTCCTTCCTCGTTACGAGGTCATTGTGAGTTACTATCATTTCCATTTTAGACAGTACCCTATCTTGTATTAGTGCGTGTGGCTTTAATCTGTGTGTCTACAGATTTACTTTCTATCCATTACGCTCGTACTCGCGTATTGGCGCAATAGAAAGTTAATGAGCGTTTTCATAAACCGTTGTTGAAATCACCTTGTTGTTTAATTTGGTCAAGTTTAGGCTTATTCGACTCAGAATCACGAGCTCATTCGATTTTATTAGGAGAAAAAATATGTCCCATAATTTTCATACAGTTTTCATTCCTTCTATTACGCTACCGCCTTTGAACATCTATGAAAAAACGGTATCATAATGGAAAAAATATTTTAGGACTTTTTTTCTCCTTTTAGAATCGAAAGAGCTCGTGATCCTGAGTAGAACAAGCCCAAACTTGTCCGAATTAAATAACAAGGTGATTTCAACAACGGTTTGTGAAAACGCCCAAATACGCGTTAATTTCGCCATGGTAGTTCATAGTTTTTTTTTATGTGACGACAACTAAGCTCTTCATAGTTTTTTTTTATGTGACGACAACTAAGCTCTCAGCCCACCCGATGGAAAGCAGGAACTAAGGCCTATGGACATAGTGACCAAAAAATCGCCTATGCGCTGCCTACCCTGAGGACTTAGATGGATTGCCTCTATGCCAGTAAATACACCGGCTATTTTACCCCCAAACCGAAACACAGCAGTGTAAATTGCAATTTAGCGGCAGGTTCACGGGTAAGACGGTGGTACTATCCGGGCGAGCCCTGCACGAGGTCCTACCACCAGCAAAAAACGGTACGGCTACAGTAGCCAAGAGAGAGAACACGTTGCTCGTGGTTTACATTAACTCGTTCGCCCCCGGTACTATTTCACTAAATCCTAATACTACACCAATCGAAATTTTCTTATTAGAACTCCTATGCCAGTGACACGCATGTGTGGCCGAAATGATTGTACTCCTATGCCGGCGACACAACACTTGTGTCAAAAATGTTCGTATTTCGATGCGACTGGCACAGGAGTAAGAACTTGATTTATGCTAGTCGCACTAGAGTACAATAATTTTGATCACGTATGTGTGTCACTGGCATAGGAGTCAGAATTTTTTGATCACAGACGCTGTGTCACCGGCGTTGAATGTGTTAATTCATATTACAACTGACGATATGCTAGTTTGCAAGTAAAGGTCAGAGTAAAGTTGCTAGGTGCGTCATATCTGGGTCATAGCCGTTCTGCTTATTGCCAATGTTTTTATTACGGCATTGTTCGACAACAGCAACACCCATTTTCTTGCGTAGGAATGAGGTAAAAATACTAGCTAGTATTTGGGGGACGGAAATACTCCCTAGTATCGGGATCTTATGTATGTGTGCATCAGCCTATGATAGTCCACTGCAGGACGTAGGCCTCTCCTATTAACTATGCTATACGCATTAGGAGGTAAATGTCCATAATCGCCACGCTGGGCAAGCGGATTGGCGATCGCAGAAATATGTCCACTATGATGACGCTGCTGCCCATCATCAATCTTTTATCAAATAATGGTCTGCCGCAGGAGTTGGGGTGGTGACAAATGTATTCTTACTGCCGTCACCACACGGACAGGTGTATGTACAGTATGTATCACCTCGTAGAGCAAAGAAAGAAACCCATTAATAATTAGATCATACTAAACAACTTTTACTATGGGGCCAAACTCGAACTCGCGAAAAAAAAAGTGATTCTCCCATACAACGTGTTCATGATCACGCAATCAAAATGTATGATGTACAGTGATCGGATTAGGTAGTGCCATTTCGGGTGAATGACCTTAAACATTATACTTAACATGGATAAGCCTCGGGATCCTGGGACTTATATTTTTTTACAAAACATTTTCTTGTTATGTCGTAATTTGAAGAAACATGAAAAAATGAAAGGATTTTGTATTTTTCGGTGAATACATCTTTTATTTGATGTTTTTATAGCTGCTACTAACAGTAGTAGAAATAAAACAATTATTGAAGAAAACTATATCCTCGTCCTGCCCAATGTGATTTATAAAGGACATATTCGATTGTTTAGAACAAAAGAAAGGCGGTTATATTTTCGAACTCATTAGGTTTCAATTTCAAAAGCTCTAATTTAGTATACGGGCAGGACGAGGCTATGACTGCTCTACTTTAGACCACCAGAACCTCAGTCCAGTTAGTAGTTAACGAAATCAAAGTCCAGTGAGATCGGCCAAACGAGTCCCAATAAGAGCGTCTCAAAGTCCGGTAAAGAAGTAAAAATGATTGGTTAAACCAATCATTTAACTACCAGTGTGAAATTAACAACTAGAAAATCATTAATAAAGGAACACATTTTTTTATTATTTATTAGGATATAATACTAACTACATACATTTTTTACGATAGTATTGTAAAACCACATTGGTTTGTCTCGATACCTCAAATGACAAAATTAGCTATTGTGCAAAAATACCCTTAAAACCATGTTCGATAAGTAAAATTAGACTAATTTTTATCAATATCAAACTGAAAGTAAACAAAATAACTATAAAATTGTAAATTTTCGAACAAAAATTTTACTTTTCGTATTAAATGTCGGGCTTAGAAGTTATGTCCACACTAAGATAACGTACCGAAGTCTCGCGAAATGGCACTACCTAATCCGATCACTGATGATGTATTAATTATAGTTGAATAGGTCTTTTAAAAAGCATAAGGGTCCCAAAAGATTTTTTCATTTAAATCAATATTTTCGGATAAAAATATAACAACATCTACAGAACAAAAAAAAATCGCCCCACCCCCTCTAACTTTTAAGCCATGGGTCCAAAATATATGAAAAAAATCGTGAATATTGGGCTTATATATAATACTTTTGAATAAAACTATTTCGAATATAATTGGCCCAGCTGTTTTTGAATAACTACGGAATCCTACACTGAGCATGGTCCGACATGCTCTTGGCCGGTTTTTTTCGCTGAACTTGCTTTTCTTCCTTGTTATAGTAGTTTAGCTTAGCAACTAAAGTAAAGACGAAAATCAGAAGTATTTTTCATCCTACCCCTGCACTAACGTTTATTGCATTATTATTTTACTGCACTTTTATACGCTTAACACACGCAACAATCATATTAAACGTGTATGTATTTATAGTTACGTCGCCGTAATTTTAGCCCTGTTAGTATTTATTATACTTTACTTGAAAATATGCTTCGCAGCACACAAATAGCATTTGAATACGTACCTAGTATTTGTACTCTAAGTACCTACTTAATGCAAATGAGACGTTGTATTTTGAATTGAATATTTCTAAGAAAAAACCTACAAATTGTGAGTAGGACGCATGTACAAGGGGTTCTGTAGCAGCAAATACATCATCATCATCAGCCTATGATAGTACACTGCTGGACGTAGGCCTCTCCTATTAACTATGCGTATAGACGCATTAGGAGGTAAATGCCCATAATCGCCACGCTGGGCAAGCGGATTGGCGTTCGCAGTAATGTGTCCACTATGATGACGCTGCTGCCCATCATCAATCTTGTATCGAATAATGGTCAGTGACACTTCAATCCCTTAGTCGACTCTTACGACACCCGCAGGAGGAGTTGGGGTGATGACAAATGTATTCTTACTGCCGTCACCACACGGCCCAAGCAAATAAATAAATACAGTTAAATATTTGTTCCTTGTCGTGGCTATCTATGTATTTAAGTTTGTACGAGTATATGTATCTATCTATTACATTTATCGTCAACTGGTACCCACATCACAAGCATTAATTGAGTTTACCGAGGGACTAAGATGTTTATTTAAAAAACAGTTAAGTCAACCTGAATACTTATTTGTCACCACCCCAAACTCTTCCCGTGGGGTCGTAACGTAAGAGTAGAGTAAGGGATTGAAGTCTAATAATTTATTGATGATGGGCAGCAGCGTCATGGTAACACATTACTGCGATCGCCAATCCGCTTGCCCAGCGTGCTGACAATGGGCATTTACCTCCTAATGCGTCTATACGCATAGTTAATAGGAGAGGCCTACGTCCAGCAGTGGACTGAGATAGGCTGATGGTGTGATGCATCACCTAAGGAATTGCTTAAGGAATCACCGGTTAGATTTTTATCGGTTTACAGGGTGACATTTAGATTGTGTAATAGGAGTGAACAGGGTACTAGAAAATAGTAAAATTGTTAAAAGTATATTATTCAGTTTAATTGCGCATGCTGTGTGATGTTAAGGGCATTTTTGCAATTTACTTTGTGGTTTTCACTATAGTATAACATAAAATGACATTTTATGGCGCAGTTCATGTGATTTGCGAGAACTCTACAGTGGTACAGTCGACAAAAAAGTCTCCTTTACAGCTCACAAGTGCAAGCATCTTACCACGGATGCGCGATACACACATAGAAACTCGCATGCAACGAACGCTCATGCTGCCGCGTATGTGTGTGTTATCTATAATTTCAAACTAAGTAGTCTAGCTACGCGAGGGATGAGTTCACAATTTTTGCCCGTTAAATAGACGCTGCGATGGCGCGGTTGGTCTAACACTGGCTGTTAACCCAATGATCTGGGTTCAAATCCGATGCTAGACGTTATGGCGCACTTGATTATTTTTGTCATGTTTTTAGAAATTGAATAATAACAACTATAAGAAGTCGGTAGAATCATTTGACTAATAAGAAACAAGAAACCCATTTCTTAAACAGCTGGAAGCGGGTAGATTGTCCATGTTTCGAATATTAGTAGAATTGCATGATTTGTATGCTGCTCATGGTTTAAATATGGATTACACTTTACAGCGTAGATTTTGATAATTATGATAGGTTTAACGTATAAGTAAGTAGCATGTTAACGTGTTCAGACAAGCAACTTCAATGTTATCAAAAGATGATGTTAGGCATACTTACCAACTCGACGTCTTTGTAGACGAGGCACTTTACTGGGCATACCTACAATGCTTCCCCAATATTTCAATAGTTCTATCCTGAGATGTGATTGTTACCTACTATTTTTTTTAATGATATACACATAAATATACTTTCCACATTTGCAGAAAAGACGCCTTCTACGGTGAAGTTTATCGTATTTAAAAAAATTACTTGCAGGATACTTACTTTAGATTTTTTTTATAAACTACAACTAATAATAATAATATTGTTTTATATTTACACCCAAGTTAAATAAGGAACTGTAGGACAAGTATACCTACTTAGAATATTTTTTTTTGTTATAAGCCGCACGTGTGTAATAATAAACAAGAAATACCTATGTTGGTCTTGTTAAAGCCTCGTAAGCCTGTTTCATCATTGAGCTTTTTATTTTAAATATCAAGGTTCATCAATTAATTTAGATAGTCTGCGAGGGGTTAATATCAGGATATTATGTATTAGTTCAATTCTGGGGACGTTTGGCATAGTT
The DNA here is from genome assembly GCA_025490895.1 of Thaumatotibia leucotreta. Lineage (NCBI taxonomy): Eukaryota > Metazoa > Arthropoda > Insecta > Lepidoptera > Tortricidae > Thaumatotibia > Thaumatotibia leucotreta. The sequence continues at coordinate 175,351 of JALPQI010000747.1, forward strand.
TTTTTTAAATTAAATCTACAGAATAAAAACACGAATTGATTTAGCAATTTGTTTATTAGGTATTATACTTTGAAATATTATAATATAACAAAATAACAATTATATCGAGCAACATTTTTCTATACCTAAATTGTTGTTTTAAAAATTGTATTTGCAATCGCTCCTATAGTATACCTACTGTAAAATGTGATGTTGATCATCTACAACATCAGCACACACCTATATATTTGCCAAGCATTGACAAGAAAAAATACATGAAATAAAACAATGGAAAAGGATTTTATCGCATCAGTCATCTGTAGATCAACCTTGTAAAGTGTTTGAAACGTCATGATGTAATGAATAATTAATAAATATACGCGATATAATCCGTTTCCATATAGTTTATAAATTAATGCTAACATTTAAAACTCTCACACATTATTAGTAGCATTATATTCATTTGCTTATATGTTACCTGCAAGGTAATTGAAACATTGTTTACTCGGTAATTAAAACAAAAACTGATACACATGTATGAAACATTAATTAGAATGCCTTAATTATAAAATACTTAATTCCCATCACATAAATAAGTTACATGTTTTTATTATCTATCTACCTACAGCCTATAAAAAAAGAATTACATAAACTGGTATTTATATGTAAATTTCTAATCGTAACATATTCTAGAGCAATAAAATTACAGCTTTTAATATTTTAAAATGCTGTAATTACATATTTAGTAAAATAAACATTAAAACTTTGCCACCAAGAGAAATTACCGGATATGAGATGTTCAACATTCGTCTCTCAGCAAATGATAGAAAAAGTAGGAAAGTAATAAATAAAATAAAAATATATATTTTTGAGCTTATCAATGGTCAAATGAATAAGCATGCTTTGTCAGTTAGTTAGTAACTAACTTCATCAGCAATAACATCATTAAACACATTGGATTGCCCATTAACTAGTTGACTATCAAATGATTTAAAGTTATGTCAGGAACGTTTCAAACATATCAAAATATTTTTTCTCATACAATTTTACATAATAATAATGTTTTATTTATTTATTAAAACAAAAGTGGCATGACATTACAGCACAACACCAATGCGTCATGAAACTAAAATTATACTATTGAAAAAAAGATACAGATACACATCACATAATATAAATCAAAAACATTAATTAGATCTAGATTTACGATGTTCAATTTTATATACCTATATTTGCCTGTATGTTAGGCAAAATATTATGGTAGAATGATTAGGCATTTTAAATATCTGTTAAGTAAAAAAATGTAAGTAAAAACCTATTAAAAATTCAAAGGTTGACTAATTCAATAAATTGTTTTAATATTTATATTTTCTGATCGTGTAATCCGGCGAGATAATATAATAAGGCAGTGCTAGATTATTTCAATTTTATTGTAAATCATACGAACGTTATGTAAATAACAAACATGCATTAGCTATGTCACCAGTTTTATATTTTATAGTGAAATCAACTGTTTTGAATGTTATGAAGACAATCTTTGTATATATATTTTTTTTAATTCAAACTATCTATATTTTCGGTTACAAAATTAGCCCACGTTCACTTGATCTAACAAATCAAAGTAAAAATAAAGTAATCAATTGAACAAATTGGATACTAGTCACAACATAACACGACCTGGGTCGCATTTTATAAAGTTACATTTTACTATTATTGCGACTTCCAACTTGCACCAGCTCCCCGGGCCCCATCGATGACATCCAGCCCCAATACCCTAGAGTCAAACTACCACTAGCCGTACACGGTAAAAAGTTTTTTTCACAATAACGCTCACCTTTTTTCTCCACAAAATTTTACGGCCGTCTTTATCCGACTTAAACGATTTTTCGTCAGTAGGTAAATATCACTACGTTATTACACCAATCAAAGTCTAGATATTTCATTGCAAATCGCAGTCTGTTATCTATGTGGTCCCTTGTCAGCGCAATTTTTTTCGCGGGTCTTCGACATCTTTATCCAGCCGCGCTTAAGTGGTTCCGCACGGTCTGCAAGATCACATCATGCCTGGCTGCTGTTACACGGGTGCGAGAAACGGGTCGTTTGAATGTGACGCAACAACGTCCTGATGAAGCATAGAAGACGCGTCAGTATACGCTCCAGGATTCGGGCCGAAATGCTCTGATTTCACATTTCCCGTCTCAGCAAACCGGCGAACCCACAGCCCATAGTTGCACTGTTGGTCTCTGCAAAGTAAATTTAGTATAAGATTAACATGTTTCGTAATTAACTGAACGTCAAACGTGTCAATATACTCGTACTAGATAAATAATAGGTAAATTATTATATTTTTAATTGAAATTACTTATTCACACAAAAACCATGCTTTTCTTTTAATAAGTAGCTATCTAAGAGTATTACTTACTGATATCATTCATCTTCGTGCGATTTCACTTAACGAAACGTTCTGTTTATGAATAATAATGTATAATAATAATTTCAGCCCACTTCAATCCGAAATATACAAAACAATCAAAATCAATAGGTAACAAGAAAGTAAAATGAACAATGCTTGCAACGAAGGTCGGTTAGCAATGAAATGAAATTTAATGCCATACCCATTACCCACAATATTGTTATAACGATATGTATATATTGCGGGTAGATTAATAAAATATCCACCTCATTCAAGTAAAGGTAATTGGCGTCAAAGAATTTGAATGGTAGCCTACGATATTAAATATAATTAACTTTGAACCTTAATACTAATGACACAAAGTTGTAACTAACGTGAAACTAGACAATAACCTTTTATAAAATAAGGCGACATATTTTTTTGACTTTAGGCGAAATTGAATCTTGAATCAATGTATTATGGTCTTACAGTGCGAACATATTTCTAAAATCTGTATTATTTTGTAAAGTAAATTTTATGATAATTATGATAAGGTAGAAAATACAAGCTCTTAAATTTGAACTATCACGCACACTAGCACAGGACTTCTTCGCAGTGTGTGTCGTGCGTCTGAGATAACTTGTTAGTGTGCGGGGCCTGTAAAGGGCGCTCTTTTGTCGACTGTACACACCTCTCGGTGGTCTGGGTAGGACTAAGAGCGATTGTTAAAATTATCACAATCTGAGCGTTTCAATTTTAGAGCCGGTGTAACATACTTATCTTTACTTAGTTTGTATTTTTCTTGCTCCAAGATCCAGATGTCATCCTGTATAGCGAGAAACAAGTGTCAAATCAAATCAACACTTCAAAAGTCTGAACTGGCCTATAGTCCTTTATAATGCTAAGTGTGTCTCAGACTTGTACTGTTAGTAACTTTAATCCCGGGTTTAGAAGTGAAATGAAAACGGGAACGAGAAATATGAGTTCTGAGCAGTTTGGAACAGTTTAAACTGGATTAGTTGCGGTGCTCTGTGTAGATAGATAAATATTTTATCACGTCATCGTTAACCTGTTTCAGTCCATTGCTGGACATAGGCCTCTCTTAATAACTATGGGCATTTATCTTCTAATGCGTGGCGATTATGGGCATTTCCCTCCTAATGCCTTTATAACGCATTAGCAGGTAAAGTCAAAGTCAAAGTCAAATAATTCTTTATTCAAATTGGAATAGCAACAAACTATTTTGAATCGTCTAGGTATTAAAACTACTTCCGGTTCTAACCCTACACCGCTGACCCAAGAAGAACCGGTAAGAAACTTGGCGGGAATTATTTTTTCAAACAATCATGGTACATCTTACAATATGCATTAAAAAAAACATAAAATTGATTTTAAATAAATTGAAATATAATAATAATAATAAGAGATGTAAAGTCTCTAAAAGTCAGAACATTTATAACTAAGTAATAATTTATAGAGAAGTAAATTCCCATAATCGTCACGCTGGGCAAGTGAATTGGCGATGGCAGTAATCAATTCACTATGATCACCAATACTCGGCGGGGGTGAGCCGTTTTCATACTAAGTGACATGTCATCACATCATCAGCCTGTGATAGTCCACTGCTGGACGTAACCCTCTCCTATTAACTATGCGTATAGACGCATTAGGAGATAAATGCCCATAATCGCCACACTGGGCAAGCGGATTGGCGATCGCAGTAATGTGTCCACTATGATGACGCTGCTGCCCATCATCAATCTTATCAAATAATGGTCAGTGACACTTCAATCCCTTAGTCGACTCTTACGACACCCGCAGGAGGAGTTGGGGTGGTGACAAATGTATTCTTACTGCCGTCACTACACGGCGAAAAAGTGACATGTATCACGTGACATTTAGTATGAAAACAGCTCACCCCGGCCGAGCATTGATGATCATCATCAATAAATTATTGGTCAGTGATACTTTCATCCTTAGTTGACTCTTACGACATCCGCGGTAAGAGTTCGGGTGGTGACGAATGTATTCTTACTGCCACCACTTAGCCAAAATATAAATGCCTTGGGACATCTTACACAAATCAACCTAGTCAATGTCAAAGTCAAACTATTCTTTATTCAAGTAAGCTTATTAACAAGCATTTCCAAATAGTCTGACATTATCAAGAGAGAAAAAAATCTACTACTGGTTCAAACCCTACACCGTTCCTGAGAAGAACCAGTAAGAAACTCAGGTGGACATATTTTTTCATAACATGCATTAAAGAATGCATTACATAAAAAAAGATTATTATAAACATTTATAAAAAAGAGAACTAAAAAAAGGATCGTCATATTCAACAAAAATAATTATTATTGTACGAGTTCACATTATTATTAAGCATCTATATCTATACTACTAGAGATGTAAAGGTCCTCTAGTTGTCAGAATAAAGAGAAATTCAGATTTAGAGATGTAAAAGGTCTCTAATTGTATATTGATTTAAACTTTCACGATTATCACTCATATTTTACAGACAAACGGGTCTTAATCGCGTAAACTTACGTTTAATTATATCCTGACGTTTCGGGCATGACGTTACACCCGTGGTCGCAGGCAGACTCTAATTGTCATGATTTTAACAATAATAATAAAATAGAAAATTAACAATTTAGTGACAATCACAAAGCAACTATTCTTATTATATAAAAGACAACAGCCAATACCTAATACCTAGTTCCACGATATGCTCAATATTAAGGCTTGTGATGTGGGTACTAGATACTTGAATACATGACAGCCTTGACCAAGGAATATATGTATGTGATAAATAAATACACAAATAATTCCCTCGGCGGGATTCGAACCCGGAACCTCCAGCTTCGTAGGCAGAGTCACTACCAACTGGGCTACAGAGGCTTCACCTATTCGTACCATTAAAATGATTGAATTCAAGTTCTTATTGATGGGATTAAATAAAGAAATCAGTTTTATAAATATAATATTAAGTTTTATTTCGGAATGGATATTTAGGCTACGACAGTTTGTAACAGAATACATCTCCTAGGTAACGGAGTAACCGTATACCGGAAGTCATAGAAAATACATACTAAACTAGCACAAAGGTGTAATAACATTGGCATATTTTCAACACTTATATTATACAATTTATTTGAATACTTCGACACTCATCATCAGCCTATGATAGTCCACTGCTGGACGTAGGCCTCTCCTATTTACAATGCGTATAGACGCATTAGGTGGTATATATATACCCATAATCGCCACGCTGGGCAAGCGGATTGGCGATCGCAGTAATGTGTCCACTATGATGACGCTGCTGCCCATCATCAATCTTTTATCAAATAATAGTCAGTGACTTCAATCCCTTAGTCGACTCTTACGACACCCACAGGAGGAGTTGGGGTGGTGAAATTCTTACTGCCGTCACCACACGGCACTTCGACACTGATAAGTTAGTATCACATCAATAATATCAAAACTACATCTCGAATTCGAACAGGCCTCAAGCAGACTTGCCAAGAGCCTTATGTAAGTGAAGTGTGCTACGTAGGCAACTCGTAGAGGGTCTACGTCGTAGTTAATATCTCGTAGCACTGGCTACGAACGATCTTGATCAATCTAAAAATTGTAGGTTAGGTTGTATGGGATAGCTCTCCGAATCGCTAAACTGAAGTGGCAGTCGGCGGGGCACATTGCGCGTAGAACCGATGGCCGTTGGGGCGGGAAGGTTCTTGAGGCCACTCAAGCCCCGCCGCTTATCAGCCGAAAGACGTCCACTGCTGAACTAGGCCTCCCCCAAAGATTGCCACAATGACCAGTCATGTGCCACCCACATCCAGCGGACTCCTGCGACCTTCATCTGGTCATCAGTCCACCTTGTGGGGGGCCTACCCACGCTGCGCCTTCCGGTACGTGGCCGCCACTCAAGAACCTTCCCGCCCCAACACTGAACTATTCACTGAACTATTATTAGAAAATTAATTACGTAAAAAAATTGTTTTAAGGGGTGTACCGATAAAAAACTGGCAAATTCAAATGAAAAAATCGGGTCAATATAGTTAAGAGGCTGTAATTTCTGGCTTTTGTAATTAACTAGGAGGTCTTAAATTAGCTAACTTTGGTCCTTTTTTTTGCTACTGCAATTTCAGTATTCACAATACAAGTTCTCCAGAACCCCTTCGAAAAATATTTTTCCAAGCTCTTTTTTTATTCTCCACTGTACGATTTCGTGTTCTGCAGAAGTAACCTATATTTCTGGTTAATCTCCATGTTTTTTTTAATATACCCCTTCCTTGGACGCAGTAATACTCGGTGAAAGGAATTATGTCACATATTAAGTAATGTGAAATTTTTATGGGTTTTAATCAATTATTTAATCCTATACAAATCTTAGTCTCTTTGGTATAGTTTTATGAAGCGAAATCAGTCCCTAAAAGTATCAAGGATAGTATGAATAAGTCAAAAATATCTTTAGGAACACGGGAAGAATAGCCAGATATATTGACAACAGTCCCATAATTTAGAAAACTGCATACAAAAAAAGAAAAAAATGTTTGGAAAAGATAGTTTGGAAGAGGTTTCGAAGAAGCTGTACTGTGAGTACCTGAAATGCAGTAGTGACACAAAAGTACTACAGTCAGCTAAATTAAGACTTCCTGGTTAATTTCCAAAGCATGAAATTATAGCTACCTAACTATATTGACCCGATTTTTTCATTTGAATTTGCCAGTTTTTTATCGGTACACCCCTTAATCAAATAATGCTCACAGTTTGGCTAAAAATTTGCATCTCAATCCACGGTTTCAATAAAAGCCTGCATGTTGTTAACACACTGTAGATGGTCTAAAGAGAGCTTATGCTTAATATTACTTTGTACAATGAATTGCACACTGGGCGAGTCGAGCCTAGATACGTATGAATTGTATGAAATATGAATCCGAATCTTTTTTTGTGCACGGGAAGAACTTTTGCCACCTTGAACTGCTCTGGGAATATACCGCTTTCAAAACAACTATTAAAAAAGGATGCTAGTGGCTCTGCGAGGATGTCTATATTTACCTTTATGACACTAATTGGTATCTCGTCATATCCTGTCGATGTTTTAGGTTTTTGGTTCCTTACAATGAAACTAATTTCACTTGGATTTACCGGCTCATTTATCATGGTATCCCGTACTCTTGCAGTAGTTGTAAATAAAAGGGGAAGCGCTTTATCCAATGAGCCAAGAGTGTCGCTACTTTGTGTGAATTTATCCACAAAAATCTCGCACACTTCCTCAGGGTTATTAACTAACTTAGTTATCTTGTGATTCTGTTCTATTTTTAAGGAAAGATTTTCCCTGGGTCGTTTAGCAGTCTTATTTCGATGTTCGGAGACTACCTTCCAGATTGCCTTTGAAGAGTCTTTCGCCTTTTCAATTTGGGACTGTACTCTCAGTCTTTTTGCTGTTCTAATAACTCTTCTGAAAATGTTAGTATATTTTTTCCGGTAGTTATCGATAGACTGTGAGATACACCCTCCATGACTAGCAAGAAAGATAGAAGAAAGAAAAATCACAAATACAGTCTGAACATTGTGTAAGGTAAAAGGGATATTACTTTTCAACTCGCCTTAACTTTTCTAAAGGAGGTATTCGAGAACGTTATATTACTTTATGAGACAATGGAGGAGGCAGGTATTAATTTTTAACCGACATTTTAAAGTCGGTTAAAAATTAATACCTGCCGGTTAATATGATGGTTGGTATTTTATTATCTAAGAATTCTGTCTGTCTTAGGAATAGTACATTACTATAGAGGACGGGAAACGAAGGGTTACAGGCCAAGTAGATATATCTAGATAAGGGATACGCGGCCTGTAACCCTGTTTCTCGCCGAGATTTGTATAGTGCTCAAAATTGCCATGAAATAAAACGAACTGATTTCGCCGAACCATATTATTTCATTTGTACCTAAATATCCCAATAGTACAGTATCGTAAAACATTAAAAAAACCATTCGCGCCTAACCTTTTTTAAAATCTGTTTGAGGTATTCTTTTACCTGGTGGTATAGACCTTATTTCCAAGGTTATTTTTTTTCTGTGGCTGAATGTCAAGACCTAGTGTCATAATTTGACGTTTTAAAACAAAAGACAGTCTGTTTGCAGTCCTAGGTGTGAAATAAATACATGAAATCTCTTTAGATATCATCTTAGCACATGACACTGGATACATAGTATTTCATCGGACAAATCACGTGTCACGTCACGTCATCAGCCTATCACAGTCCACTGCTGGACGTAGGCCTCTCCTATTTATTAACTATGCGTATAAGACGCATTAGGAGGTAAATGCCCATAATCGCCACGCTGGGCAAGCGGATTGGCGATCGCAGTAATGTGTCCACTATGATGACGCTGCTGCCCATCAACAATATTTTATCAAATAATGGTCAGTGACACTTCAATCCCTTAGTCGACTCTTACGACACCCGCAGGAGGAGTTGGGGTGGTGACAAAATTTGTATTCTTACTGCCGTCACCACACGGCACGTCATCACGTGTAATTTTTTGTTACTCTCTTCTGAACAGCATTATAGCTAGTAAAAAAAATCTATACTTTTTTAAAAACACTTTAAATAAAACCAGATGTCAAACCCTGAACTGAGTTGGAAAACTTCGCGGAAATTACCTCGTAGTTGGCAAAAAAGTGTTTTCACGTGTGCTTAATAAAGTAGGTACGTAAATTCAAGTGTTATTAAAAGAGGACTACTTAAGCAATAAATTACACGTCATATTGGCTAAGGGGGGGGGGTCCTGAAAATATCACCATGGGGGATGGGGGGGGGTCTAAAATAGGCCAAAATCGTATGACGTGATTAAAGGACAAGCCCTAAGTAGTTAAGTACTAAAATAATTTTACATTGCTATTTTTATTACAATATTTAACGAACCGGCTCTCACGTAATTTACGATGATCATACATATTTCCACTTTCACCCATTTAGAGGGTTCTCGTAATGGGTTGAAACATGTCGAGCAATCATCGACTTAGATTACGAGAGTTTGCTATATAAATATGTTTGAATCTCACGTTTTTATCGGTCTTTATGTTTAAAACCGTACAATTTTTACATATACATAAATTAAATCGTACGTTAGTTACAATTTAAAAACATTTGTATAAGTGAAAAAATGCATACATATTTTATATCTAAGTGTAGGTACATTCTAATTTCCAACGCCCATTTTTCCACGAGATAAAGTTTTAATGACTATATCAATTTCGGAATTCTTATTTTCGAAGTTCCAAACTTAGGTACAGATTACTTAATACAACGGTGAGATACCCCACTTCACAATAGCTGTGAAATGAATCCTCAAAAAAATAGTACATTTCTTATCTAGTGCGGGAAAACTTT
>JALPQI010000748.1:0-13141 GCA_025490895.1 Thaumatotibia leucotreta
GTGCCAACGATAATTAAATGGCAGCCATTTTAAAATTTCAAACAGACGAATACGGGCGCACGTGATATTTCTGGAATTATACGTTTGTTATCGGTCCTATCCCAGCAAAAAAAATCTCGTTAGAGAGCTCATTAGATAAGCAAACTAATTAAGCTAATCATTTGACTCAACTATTTGAACAACAAGGCTAAAAAAAATTGTTTAATTAAAAATAGCAAAAATTTCTCCTTAATTTTTCAATTAATTTAATTTTGCATGAAAACTAGGTCGTTAAGATAAGTTTTTGGTGTTGTTATTTATTAGTACAGTATGTTAGCTAAAAAATAACACTATAATTACAGTTATACCTTAAGTACTTTAGGAATTACAAGTGCTCAAACATACACCAACACAGCTGCATTTATCGTTCCCGATGCAAAATCCATAAACAAATGAATGTCAGCAGTGGACTGACTAGTGAAGTGGCCGCCTTTCATCCGTCCAGTGCATGTTTGAGCACTTCTAATTCCTAAAGTACTTAAGGTATAACTGTAATTATGGTGTTATTTTTTAGCTAACATCCTGTACTAACAAATAACAATACCAAAAACCTATCTTAACGACCTAGTTTTCATGCAATATTAAATTAATTGAAAAATTAAGGTGAATTTTTTACAAATTTTAATTAAAAAAAAAAATTTTTTGCCTTGTTTTTCAAATAGTGGAGTCAAATGATTAGCTTAATTAGTTTGCTTGTTTAATGAGCTCTCTAACGACATTTTTTTTTGCAAGGATAGGACTGATAACAAACGTATAATTCGAGAAATATCACGTGCGCCCGTATTCGTCTCTTTGAAATTTTAAAATGGCCGCCATTTAATTATCGTTGGCACAAAAAAAAATTGTATGGTAATTTATTGATAAAATTGATTGTAGTTTAAGCCCTTGAAAGCTCCGACACCGCTAACCGAACACCCTGTATATTAATGCCCTTGACTGTACACCATTTTTGGTATCATCCCTGTAATTTATTCCATCCGAGTGAAAATAAAACGACTACAAGTACCTATTTTGGAAGCCTTTGCCACAGCCGTCGGATTCGGAGTCTCAGCTGACAAATTGCACTTAACTGTCATTTATTGGCCATTCCACGCCTGCCGAGCTCGTTTTGAATAAATTAAAATTTAATAATTTCAATGTCTTTGTGGTTATTAATGGTTATACTTTTAATAGCTTTTTGCGGTAATGTCTATGGGATATTTAAGTTTGGTGGCTGATTTGGATAATGTTGCGGAACGAATTAAGAGTTTTTTATTCTTTAAGGAGAAACAGTTGTTTCTTTTTCATTTTGTAGCCGTTAGGAAAACGTACATTATTATTGATTAGGTTCAGACGTCAATGATTAAAAATAATAATATAAATACGCAAACAAAGAAATTTCATATATAAAAAAAAAAATTGTTACAAGAATAAGAAAATACTTAATCTATTTGAGATTACTTTACATATACAGTACCGGCCAATAATATATCACATTAAGATTTTTTTTCAGTAGATTTTTTTTTATATTTGTAAATGGTTTCCACCTTTCCACATAGCTATGGATAGCAGTTTAGGAATAGGCCTTCGTGCTGGCGATGAAAAAACTTGTCATCATGTTGTAGTTTTTTCATGAAGATTTTTTGTGTAGGTGAGGCAGGGATTGCGTACAATTTTTTTTTTACTACAACTTTATTAGCAATACACTGTGTCTCCCAATGTAATTCACAATACTTAATTGCAATATTCATCATTAATCTGGGCAAAAGTACCAAAACAATAATGCTATCTACATGTGACCATGTGGATTGTGCCGCTTACTCTATACACGCTCATACAAAAAGTCACGAATGTGATATATTATTGGCCGGTACTGTAGTTACTTTAAATAGCTAAGACTATGAGCTGTCACTCGTATTTTACGTCTCAATAAATGGCTCGATTACAATGTACACTACACTTGAATGAAATTTAAACTTCCATAAACACAATGATGTCGCATTTCCTATGTTTGTTTGATTTTATAAACAAACTAAATTCGGCACACCAAGGCGACAGCAAGGTTCAAAATATGATTTAAAGAAAATAATATGGTGGGCCTTACGAGGATATTTCAAAAATAAAAGCATGTCATTGTCTAAACAAGTAAACACGTGTATAACATATCCTTTCTTTTCCAGTGGTCGACTGCGACGTGTCTCCCTGGGGCCCTTGGTCAGCGTGCGACACGCGTTGCGGGGCGGGCAGCATGGTGCGCACGCGACGCGTGATCCGCTCGCCGGCGCGCGGGGGCCGCCACTGCCCCTCGCTGGTGCAGCGCCGCGCGTGTCAGGAGCACCAGGGCTGCCCGCATGACAGCATGCTGATGCAGCGAGGTGAGCAATGTTAAGATTAGGAGTAACCAACGGAAAAATAAAAAAAAAGTCACTAGGGTGTTAAATTTCATGATCGGTCCTCATTCTATTGAAATTTTCACCAGCGCTGCCCACATTACAGCATGCTCATGCAGCGAGGAGAATTAACCAAGGGAAAGACAAAAAAAAGTGTTCCTATACTGTTAGATTGCATGGTCATTCTTTTGGTAGTAGAGGATGAGGAGGAGGAGAAACACTTTTAATCTGGTAGTAGAGGATACTTCCATATTATTTTTTAGTGTCTTTATGTGCCTCAAAGTGACTGCCTACGGCTAGAGTCTTTAACATCTTATACAGCATGACAGCTTCACATCATATTTGAAAGTATCGACGCGATCTTGGAGTTAAGATGGAAACATTCTCACCGAATACTGTGTCTCAGTCACTCCACGCTTTTATTAGAGTGACAGTGTCAGTCAGTCTCGGGCAGCATGGTACGCACGCAACGCGTGATCCGCTCGCCGGCGCGCGGGGGGCGCCACTGCCCCTCGCTGGTGCAGCGCCGCGCGTGTCAGGAGCACCAGGGCTGCCCGCATGACAGCATGCTGATGCAGCGAGGTGAGCAATGTTAGGATTAGGAGTAACCAAGGGAAAAATGAAAAAAAAGTAACTAGGATGTTATTTAGATTGTATGGTCGGTCCAAATTCTGTTGAAATTTCACCAGATCTGCCGGTATGAAAGCATGCAGCGAGGTGAGGATTAACTAAGGGAAAGAAAAAAAAAGTTCCTATACTGTTAGAATAGATAGCATAGACATTCGTTTTGGTAGTAGAGGATGAGGAGGAGGTCCACTTTCACTTTGGTAGTAGAAGATAGTTTCATCTTATCTTTTAGTGTCTGTACGGTCGGCTCTAATAATATGTATACGATTTTGATCCTTATGCCTTTGACATACTTTCCGAAATGTATACATATTATTAGACGTGACTGTAAGTGCCTCAAGCCGCCGCCTACGGCTAGAGTCTAACATCTTATACAGCATGACAGCTTCACATCATATTGGAAGTATCGACGCGGGTGATCTTAGAGTTAAGATGGAAATATTCTTACCGAATACTGTGTCTGTCACTCCAATTACGCTTTTATTTGAGTGACAGTGTCAGTCAGTCTCGGGCAGCATGGTGCGCACGCGACACGTGATCCGCTCGCCGGCGCGCGGGGGGCACTGCCCCTCGCTGGTGCAGCGCCGCGCGTGTCAGGAGCACCAGGGCTGCCCGCATGACAGCATGCTGATGCAGCGAGGTGAGCAATGTTAAGATAGGAGTAACCAAGGGAAAAATAAAAAAAGAGTCACTAGGGTGTTAATTTGCATGTACGGTCCAAATTCTATTGAAATTTTCACCAGCGCTGCCCACATTACAGCATGCTCATGCAGCGAGGAGAATTAACCAAGGGAAAGATAAAAAAAAAAGAGTTCCTATACTGTTAGATCGCATGGTCAGTCTTTTTGGTAGTAGAGGATACTTCCATATTATTTTTTAGTGTCTTTATCTTACACGGCATGACAGCTTCACATCATATTGGAAGTATCGACGGATATACACTTAAAGTACAGATGGAAATATTCTTACCAAATACTGTGTCTTTGTCACTCCAATTACGCTTGTAATAGAGTGACAGAGTCAGTCTCGGGTAATACACTATTAGATTGCTTGGTCATTCTTTTTGGTAGTAGAGGATGAGAAGGAGGAGAAACACTTTTAATCTAGTAGTAAAGGATATTTCCATCCTACTTTTTAGTGTCTGTATGTGCCTCAAGGTAACCGCCTACGGCTATAGTCTTTAACATCTTATACAGCATGACAGCTTCACATCATATTGGAAAATCGACGCGGATGATCTTAGAGTTGAGATGGAAATATCCTTACAGAAAACTGTGTTTCTGTCACTCCAATTACGCTTTTATTAGAGTGACAGTGTCAGTCAGTCTCGGGCAGCATGGTGCGCACGCGACGCGTGATCCGCTCGCCGGCGCGCGGGGGGCGCCACTGCCCCTCGCTGGTGCAGCGCCGCGCGTGTCAGGAGCACCAGGGCTGCCCGCATGACAGCATGCTGATGCAGCGAGGTGAGCAATGTTAACATTAGGAGTATAGCTGCGGCTCCATTGAGGCGGAGAGGAGCGGAGATGTGCAAAATTGACCTATTACATTCTTCAAATTCAAAATTCGAAACACTGTGATACGGTCTCATTGGCCAATTTTGCACATCTTCGCTCCTCTCCGCCTCACTGGAGCCGCAGCCTAACCAAGGGAAAAATGAAAAAAGTTACTAGGGTGTTATTTATTATTTGTATGCAGCTAGGTGAGGATTAACCAAGGGAAAGATAAAAAAAAGAGTTCCTTTACTGTTAGATCGCATGGTTATTCGTTTTGGTAGTAGAGGATGAGGAGGACGAGAAACACTTTTAATTTAGTAGGGTAGTTTAGCCGGTTTTCGGCCAGTTTACCAAAATATTGAATTTAAAACTATTTTATAACTAGTGCTCTTAACAAATCCAAGTAATGACTATATTTTTAGACTAAAAATATGATGTAATTGTAATGTTTTGATCGAACTTTATGTCATATGATGCATAATGATTTTTTTAAATAATAAATATCAAAAAGCGACGATTTCGCCGGTTTTCGACCATTTTTTTTAGTTTTCGGCCGCTTTATGTTCAGTTCTCGGCCACTATTTATAATTTTATTAGTGAGTCTTATTCCATAGTCTGTAGGGTTTATTTTAAATCAAACGAAAACTATATGAATCAATAAATGTAGTAGAAATATTTGGAACATTATAAGGAACTTTTATGCATTTAACTATTATTTTATTTATTGATTACTTTGTACTACGTCTGTGGTAAACAAAATGATGGCCCATCTGATGGCATGTGTAACCGTAGCATATGAATTTCTTCCAAAAATCACTTAAAACTTAGTAGGAACTTCTCTTGAATATCATAAAACAAAAACAATATATTAAAATAATGAAAACTTTTCGTCGCTGCTACTCAATCCCGCATTTGATTTATGATCTGTCTTGTCAAAACCTTCTTGTGTATTATAAATAATTGGATGTTTTGACTTTCCTTCTTTTCTGACTTTAGATTGAATTTTTTCGTTATCGCTACATTTCTTTTTATCTTTTGCGTCAATCGCTACTTTCTTGTCTGTAACTTCATTATTACCAAAGATAAACTATGAGATTAATATGGGATTCATCCATATTTATCTCATAGTTTATCTGTAAACAAAAATCATTCTTATCATTTAATCAATATTGTCTGCTAGAAATTGTATATTGTAGTAAATATTATTATTACTTGAAATTAAACACTTTAGAACGGGTTAAGTTGATGATGATGGTTATGATCTTAACCCTCTAAAAGGGCTGTAAAAGGAAAGCTGGGCTCGAAAAGTAGGCTCATGGTGTTAAAAAACTCGATTAAGCTGTTCAAAAGTTAACTAATTTCAATGAATAACAATCGCGAAAATGGAAGACAGTATTATTTTATTACCTGGTTAGTTATAGCTATATCAGCCTCTACTGGGTAAAAAAAATATTTTATTTATTTTAAATAAAATAAAAAAATATATTTTTCGGCCGCTTACGAAAAGAGGGCCGACAACACACAATTTGTTGGCCTGTTTCCGGCCACTCTGTCAACAGTGGCCGAGAACTCATTATTAAAATTCTGATTTTCGGCCAAGTTTTAATCAATGCAATAAATAAACGCGGTATGAAAACTAGCATTGTTAAAATTACTTTGGACATGAGATTAAATAAAAACATTACATGAATTAAAAAAAGTGTGGATTTTATCTGTTTCTTATCGCTTT
Organism: Thaumatotibia leucotreta; assembly: GCA_025490895.1. Taxonomy (NCBI): domain Eukaryota; kingdom Metazoa; phylum Arthropoda; class Insecta; order Lepidoptera; family Tortricidae; genus Thaumatotibia; species Thaumatotibia leucotreta. The sequence continues at coordinate 6,258 of JALPQI010000748.1, forward strand.
ATTTTTAAAGGCCGATAATTAACGTATGATGCGTCTGTTTCCGGCCGGCATAAGTTAACAAGGCCGAAAACTAGCTTGTCATAATTCTGTTCTCGGCCGCCAATTACAAAATATTTAATAGTATGTTATCATCAAGTATTATTTAGAATACATGTGGCCGCCAGTTAACTACATTAATTAAAATGTATTTAACTTCACATTAAAACACAACATATCTCACGTACGCTTTTATTTTAGCAAATGTATGCAGTTTAGTCCAACGAAGTTGAAGGCCGTTCTCGGCCGCCCGGCCGAGAACGAAATATTTCGTGAAATTGCATTTAGCTAACCGGCCATCAAATTTTAATAGTTTCTACTTTATATTCCATGAATTTTGGTCAAAATATCAATACTTTGACTCATATTCTACACACTTAAACATAAGCAATGTTATAAACATCAAAGATACAATATTTTTACTCAGCTCGAAAAAAATAGCTCGCACAATTTTTTACTTAAAATGGCGACACATCTACACAGTCTCAATTTTGTCGACGCACTGACCAGCCAATTGGAACATTATTAGGCAGCCAGTTTAAAGAGGTGTAGGTGTCAAGTGAAATTACCCGATCAAAGTGTTGTTTTGCATAGGTAGGGTAAAGATTTCTTGTTATTTTCGTTTTACTACGTAGTGGCCGACAACCAGAAGTGGCCGGCGAACCGGCTAAACTACCCTAGTAGAGGATATTTCCATCCTATTTTTTAGTGTCTTTATGTGCCTCAAGGTGACTGCCTACGGCTAGTCTTTAACATCTTATACAGCATGACAGTTTCACATCATATTGGAAGTATCGACGCTTATGATCTTAGAGTTAAGATGGAAATATTCTTACCGAATACTGTGTCTCTGTCACTCTAATTACGCTTTTATTAGAGTGACAGAGTCAGTCTCAGGTCTCGGGTATCATAGTGCGCACGCGTCGCGCGAGTCAGGAGCACCCAGGCTGCCCGCATGACAGCTTGCTGATGCAGCGAGGTGAGGATTAATGGAAGAAATCGATAGGTTAGGATTACTAGGCTTGATTTATCTGAGGTATAGCGTTTAGTAGTGGTTATTTCCATGTTAAAATAAAATATACAATAAAAGTAGAAATGGAAATCTTTTCGTTTCAAATTGTACTGAAATTACCACTACATCAATTACCCTTTACTCTAACCCACGGGAAAAGTTGGGCTGGTGACAAATGTATTCTTACTGTCGTCACCACACGGCTGAATACACGGCATTTTCCCTGTGATTTAAATAAATAAATTAATATCTTGGGACATCTTACACAAATCAACCTAGTCCCACGGTAAGCTCAATTAAGGCTTGTGTTGTGGGTACCAGGCGACGATATATATGTATAATAGATAGATACGTATATATACATACACATCCATGACCAAGGAACAAACATTTGTGATAAATAAATACACAAAGAATGCCCTCGCCGGGATTCGAACCCGGAACCTCCAGCTTTGTAGGCAGAGTCACTACCAACTAGGCTACAGAGGCTGATAAACATACAAAAAACATATTAATTAACTTATTAATTTTGCTGCAGACGAGACGGCGATGATCCTGCCGGGCGCGTTGTCCGTGAGCCGGCACTTCAACGCCACGTCCGACATCCGCAAGAACCTGCGTATGCGCAACCCTGACGACCCTGAAGCTAACGCGCACAGAGAGTAAGTATAAGTATAGAATTACACCTGTGACACATGTCCTCCTCCATAAGTCGGTATCCTAAATGCTGAGAGTCGTGATCCCTTGTCATCATTTTCTCTCTGATTATTTTTCGCCAGTTCATTAATTAATTACGATACATGTACCAATCCATGTATAATTGTCAATCGTGAACGATAGGAAACTAACTATCTTAGAGTGACAGAGAGAGAAAACTACGATACGCTACCTACTGAGCGTTAGCGATTGGCAATTTGGCTACTTAAGCACCCAGTGAGTGTCAGGATGGCGGGTAGACCTGGGGGATTAGAATGAAATATATATTATAGGTATTTGGTACCTTTTGTGTACCTACTCAAACCTTCCGCTTGAATCACCCTGTCCATTAAAAAACTCCCATCTATATCCGTTGAGTAGTTTTGAAGATCTAAGTATGCACAGGCAGACAGCGGGACGCAACATTATTTTAATACTATGTAGTGATTTGCAAAACACGAACACTGTTAATGTAATTAAAAACCGCTACAAAATGAAACCCAAAATAGCCTTTCAGCAATAGTTAGTCACGCAATTTGAATACTAATCGGATCAATGTTATACTATAAAATAGTGTAAACATAAACAGTCGTAGATCATTTTGGGCGGGTACAAAATAAACGAACTAACAAAACAGCAACGAATTAATTATTAATAACAAAAGCCAACATTGTAACTCAGAGAGCCGGTATAAATCGTGTCCGACGCAAAATTGTGCTCTGTCAGGGTTGACACTCCAAACAACACCTTCGTTTAACATTTTAATGTGAAACTTTTAATGTAAGCAATGAAACATAGGGGCAATGACGGTCTAGCGGCCCTACCATGAGCTGCGACTACGTTATTAACGCGCATTTACTTTCTACTCGTACTTGCGTATTCAGGGCTGGATTTAGAGGTTGAGAGGTTTTGGGGCAACAAAGGAGTGGAGGCCCCCTGGCCCCCAATTATTTTCCAAATAAAGTAGACATTTTTTTTCGGTCCAGTTCGGTTCATTTTGTGGAAACAAGTGTAGATTTAGTTATTTAACAAACATATAAATATAATCGGAAACGAGAATTCTCTGAAATTAAATTTTAGCGTTAACGAATGGAATCTTCCAAGCTTTTCTCGCCGAAAAATCGTTGATGATTTCGCTGAAATGTAATTCCCGGAGTAGATCATCATCATCGTAGTTGGAACTTGAAAATTTATTTTTCGAAATCTGTCTCGCCCCGGTTGCCTTCCCCTACATTAGGCCCAGTGCGTATTGACGTGAGCGAGCTGAATAGAATTAAACGCGCGGTAATAACGTAGCGGCAGCCCATGGTACGGCTGTAGTTTACCAACGTCGGAGGTCAGATCCGACACCATGTACTCAGTTTTCACCGCTGATGCCTAAACTACAAGGCCACCCCGTCTAAACAGATACCGTTAAATTTACTCGGGTATAATAAGCAATTTCTTATAAGAGTTATAAGGCTAGGCGTCTTTGAGCATTTTCTGAGGGCAAGCAATACGCTTGGACCTTAAACAAGTTTGAAAATCTAGTTCAGTTGTAATGTGTAAATGAATCAATAAATAAATACAAATAATTTATTCGTGGCAAATATAACAAACATTACAGGACAAAACAAAATAGACAGATTCAGCATTTCATATTATACCATGAAATGGACTCGCCTCAGCATAATGTCGACCCGAAAGCCAAAGCAGATCTTCCGGCGAGCTCATTTTTATAGCCACGATCGCAACGTGTGAACAAGGCCTAACAATTTACGCCTAATAGAGGACGCCAAGTAGGGCAACACACAAATAACATGACGTAATAAGGCCATGTGTCACATCATTTTTTTTATTACAAATGAAAAGTTACAATCATTAGTTTACAGTTAAAACTTGCTTTATATCGTACTTTAACTAATCAATCGTCTTTGTGGCAACCCTATCTGTCGGAAAATCTGCTATAATGAAACTAGGCTCCATTTTGTAGGCTTAATTAGTAAACAACTAGCGGACACTGGCTGACACAGGCCTACATAGGCACTATAGGTAGGTTTGTTTACCTAATTACCGTTTTACCCTAGGTGCTCTGCAGAAAACCATTTTTAAACACATTTAAAGCAGGAGCATTCTTGAGCTACTTTGCATAATACAGGGTGCAAAGGGACGACGTTCCTTCCCGCTACCGACAGAGTCTACCAACCATTACGTTGAACTTTCAGTGTAGTACCAACATAGTGATATTAAAAAAAATAACCCCTCATACAAAGTGAGTGATTAGTTAGAGTTCAATAGTATGGAAAAGTAAATTTTCCATGTACGCTTTCGATATTGGTCCCATACCGAAAATTCATCGTAATGGTTGGTAGACTCGGTCTGTAGCGAGAAGGAACGTCGTCCTTTTACTCCCTTTGCATCCAGTATTTCTCGTTTTTAATTTTGTAAGATATTTGTTATGTAATAATATATCTGCGAGATAAAAAAGTAATGATTGAACGACCTGACGAGACACTGCTACACTTATTTCGTATATAATCGAACGGGTATACGGGGTCTGATGATATGAGTGTTTATTATTTTTAAGTTTTGTGTTACTGTAGTTTTCTGATTATTGAGTCCTGCGTATGCTTTAGTGAATAATAGTTATTTGTTTTACTAGGGAGCAAAGTGATTGTTTAACTCTCGTGCAAATATTGAAACCCGAGCAAGCGAAAGATTCCAGAATTTATAAAATGGAATCTTGAGCGATGCGAGGGTTTTAAGGCACGAGAGTTGAACAAGCTTTGCTGCCAAGTGAAACACAACATTTTTCACCACACTAAAGCGAGGAAACATGCGAAATAAAACTCAAACATAACAAATTAGAAGGTATTTATTTGCAAGTCCTCAACTTCCAAAAAATAAACAAATAATAAAACAATAACCTCAAATATTTATCTTGGCGTGGCAATGCTTAAGAATTCAGGATAATTCCAAAATGAGACTTATGTAGTTATTGGCGATTTTTCTGTGATTTTCGGAAGTATCCCACTTTCACATCTCGCAATTGCCCCAAAGCCACTTAAGTATGTTAAACTAAGATATCACCAATTTTATACTTTATCCGACCGAACTCGTTTAAATTAAAAAAAAAAATACTCGGATGCGTTCTGAAATTTGCATAGTGACAACACTTTCATTTTCCTATTGTTTTTACTTGTCGTATTTTTAGAACTTTTAATTAAAAGCCTTTTACAACAAATTGTGGTATTTAATTTGGATTTTAGCATATTGAATATAATATTATGAAAGGTTCATGTGTATGAATCTGTTTGAAACTATTGAGTTTTCGAATGTACTGTCTAGTTCAAACGTCAAAAAGCTTATTGCACTCTCAGGCCGTATAAGTTATTGCTTTAGTCTATCCAGAAGATTAAAAAAAATTACTTTAACCTCTAGAGATTAAAACACAGTTTTGCGCGCTCTGAAATTGAAGGACAAACAGCGTGGTGAAAATTACTTTTTCTTTCTTTCTTTCTTTCTAATAGGATATATTATCTTGGAGCAATCGGTTGAAGTCGGTTCGTTCTATTTTATTTGGAAATTTATATATTTGGATAGTTTTAAGATATGTAACCAACATGATTATAACCCTTCATTGCATAGTGATGGAAATATCCATCATGTATTCTTGACTCTATTGACAACATGTCAGAATTCAAATTTGAATAAATCTTTGTCGAGGTCATGCAATTAAGGGTTAACAATAAATTACATCTCACCTCCTTGCAACACTTTCGTATTTACTTGCAGAAATATTTTTTTCAATATTTTGTAAAGACATTTTTATTTCTTAGCCTTAAAAGTTTAATTGAACTCCATAACATACTTACATTTAAAAAAATAACTTAATGCATTCAATTGTACTTTGTTAAAGAGTTAGAAAAACATATCAGTATCATTATTCAAGTTTCACCCTGTATGTCTCACACTACACATTATATTGTTATCAGAAGTCGTACGTAGAACAAATTCCTATTCTTTTCATAGCAGTGTTATTTTAGTTACATCGCACCCGACGATCGTAAACACTGATGCTCGTAACGTACACTTCAGTTTCCAGTAGCCCTACCATGAGCTGCCGCTACGTTATTAACGCGCGTTTACTTTCTATCCAGGGTGCTTAGCCAAGATGCCAATCGCTAGCGCTTAGTAGCGTAACATAGTTTTCCCTCTCTGTCACTCTTTCATATTAGTGCGACAAAGACAGTTAGCTGCGATTAACGATGAAGCGCTAGCGATTGGCAACTTGGCTAAGCACCCAGCTCGCTCGCCCCAATACGCAAGTACGAGCGGGATGGATAGAAAGTTACAGGATGGAGTAGCCGTACCGTGAGTTGGAAAGTAAACGATACGTTACGGATTACGTAGGTCTTACTAATAACTACTGATTTTGAATTAATAGTGCAGATTCTCATATTTTTATTAAAACGTATTCCTAAAGGGTCGATTGCACAAAAATGGTACATAATTAAGGACTCAATCAAAACAAAAATCACGATCGCGTCAATTGCGTTACAAAAGTTAGTCATACTAATTATAATGTGGATAATCCCACAATGTCGTAACAGATGTGCTTACCATAGAAAAAATCAACTGTGAAAGACTCCGGTTGTCACGGGATTATAATGTGTTCTGTCCAACGTCCAAATGCAAATTTAAAAAATGTAGGCGCGTAATTGCTTATAATCATAATTAATTCGAATTCGTCGCCTTTTTTTCAGTGCCAAAACTTGTTACACTAAATTTGACTTCGTAACACAAACATTATGAAGTTAAATTTTTGTCTTCATTAAAGGCCTAACTATGTAAATTTTTTTTGCAATCTGGATCATGAACTTCAAAATTCTATAAAAAAAAAAATTATTAAACAGAAGCTTTTATTATGTTTTGTTAGATTGTTTACACATTACTTTAATTAAATAAAATAAAAAATAGTACGTTTATCGCTTCAATTGCTCAGAAATTAGCAGTTCATTTTAAATTTTGGGTATTTTGGCAATAAACACCAAAAATTTATAAAAAAAATAGTCAGACTTCGTCAAAGACAACAATGGCTTAAATGATCTATACTTACTTCATCTTAAAGCTTTGCATCGGTCTACCAATCACCCTGTAT
>JALPQI010000749.1:0-14177 GCA_025490895.1 Thaumatotibia leucotreta
TATCCCGCAACTCGGCGGCGTAGGTGCGCCGACAGTCCACTGCAGGGCCTCGGCTTAACAAGGATAATTCGCTCTCCGGTATTACCATTTCACGTGGTGAATACTTTTCATCTCGACACACTGGTGTCGAAATTTGGCTAATATCAGATGCTCTTCTGCCAAAAAAGCTTACTGGCTTATACTGTCGTTTTATAATATCTGCTATAAATTGCTGATCATCGTTTGGTTGTTCATTTTTCTTCTTTCTCCGTCTTTCATTTGATGCATGCGGACTCCTTGATTTGTGGTCGTTTAGGTTTCCTCCCTGCGTCTTTTTGTCCTTAGCACTTCGGGTTGAACTCCTCGAGCATACCCCTGCTGGCGACTGTGGCACGTAACGTTCTGGGGTACTGGATCCCTGAAGGTAGGGATTACTGTGCTCAGCGACTCGCAGCTGCCTAAACCAGAAACGGAGTTCTCCATGATTGTATCATTTCCGCGTTTTCGTACTCGCGATCCAAATCCATTATACTTCTCATAAGGGTTTTGGTTTATTCCTTTTAGGTTTCTGAATGGGAACATCATGACTCGAACTCGGTGCGTAATTTATTTTATCTAATGAGCGCGGTTTCCTATCACTATGGTCATCATAAAACCTTAAACCACAATCGTGGGAATTTCTAGAAAGGTTGTCGTTCGTCTTGTAAAGGACTTTAGTGTCTGAGTACGTTGGGAATGAAGCCTTGATCGGAAAATCGCCGGTGTCGGTGCTTTGGGCTAGTCGTACAATTTTGGTCTCTTGGTGTGAAATTCTCCTGCTTGTCTTCTATAAACGTCCCCAACGCTAGCAAGGCCGCAATAAACCGGAGGCGCGGCGTGCAGTTGGTGTCCCATGGTTGCCCTGTTCAAATTGCCGATGTTATCTGTTGTGCTTGAATTAAGTTTGTTGCCGGACAATGACGTCAGAGAACCTGAAAACGATATCTAGTTACATTTCATATTGAGAACACGTAAGGAAAAGGGGAAGTTTCTAGAGACTTATCTTGTTGTTAGTACTTTCTAAACTTAATTCCTATGCCTATAGGATTCCAGTTTGCTACAACGAAATATCATTATTATGCCCCCCAGAATGTGACGGACCGCCTTCCTTGTAGGCTGGATAATTAACAACTAGGGCTGATGCCAAATAACGAGCCATATACAGCCAATGACCCGCGTGGTGACGGCAGTAAGAATACATAAGAGAAACCTATGTCTGGTATGGGATATACAGCCAAGAAGTATAAGTGTTAGGCTGCGGCTCCATTGAGGCGGAGAGGAGCGGAGATGTGCAAAATTGACCAATTGCATTCTTCAAATTCAAAATTCGAAACACTGTGATGCGGTCTCATTGGCCAATTTTGCACATCTCCGCTCCTCTCCGTGTCAATGGAGCCGCAGCCTAAGGCGAGCGGCGCGTGCGGCGGGGAGTCGATCCCCAAGGGATTTGTATTGCGTGCACTTAGCCACGCGCATACGTTTGCATCTGATAACATGTATACCCCACCGCACGCCTCCCCTGGAGCGTCCACTCAGTTTGCGCGCTTACAGTACACTTACTAAGAGTCTTTCGGAAGAAGTTGCGTATAGCCCTGTAGCGCCTCCGAGCGCGCGGAGAGATGCGCCGACGCGGCGTCCTCAGGCTCATCTCCCTACAACATCTCAGCTATTTTAATTTTTTAAAATACCTGCCCACATTCGGGCATACATTTCATATTATAAAATTCAAATTACGCTTAAAATTAATTTTATTTGTTACGTTTAGGTTTGACTTTTGAATTTCATTTATTGAGATGACATTCTTGTTTTGTTATCGTCGTGCGAATTTTTTGCAATCGGCCAGTGAGTGGCAGAAAAATTAAACCACGTAATTTACTTCTAACCTATTTGCTGAAATATTTATAGAAATATTGAATTTTAGGTACCTGAAAATAGTGTCAGCAAAAAAACCTTGTATAATAAATAAAGCAAATAATACTCTAATAATAAACATGACATAGATAGTTTATACTTATTAATCTGACGAAACGAAACTACAGTACCTATTCACACCTTAATCTATACTACCACGGTACTCGTAATACAACTTTTGTTTTATACATCCCATTTACCCTTATCATTTTAACTATGTGGTCAAAATTCCACAGACTTCTGACACGGATGCCAAGTATCCTGCATATTCGTCAGATCTCTTTCGGGTTCCCCAAAGAGTATAAGCAGCCCATTTCTAAGAACTTCCGACTCTTCCACGTACTGCGATATAGGTGGGAGCTTACACCATTGTTGGCGTGCTTGGTCCTCGACATGTTTCTTATATGTGGAGCCACGTATAACGGTTTCACAAACAGGGTATGTGTCACATTATTTTGTTTCATACATTTCGAATAGGTACTCCCATGAGCCTTATTATTATCGTATGAGCTGAAATTATACTTCTGGCTAAATATCAGACCGAATATTATACAGAATTTAGCAGTAGCCTAAATAAAGGCTGAGTATTTTTTATTATTGATGTGGCTGACAGTAAGGCTAAGAAACTACCCATTTTATACTGCGACATTCAACCGTCAAGTAAAGTCGACGGCATAAATATGTGTACCTGCACCATTTTACCTTATGTTGTTGAAATAAGGAGGGAATTTAAAAATACACATTTTTTGCCCCTAAATATGGAACAACACAACAATAAGAAGAAACAATAGGTACATAGATAGACAAATTGTTAATGTAAGGTAATGCGGTTTTTTTAATGGGGTAAGACAAAAAGTCGTCCTCTGGAACAGCGTATAGGTACCTACAGCTTTTTCTCTTACCCCGTTAAAAACCGTTTCATCTTACCCCACGTTACTTTACTAAAAATAATATTCCCGGTGCAAAAATGCCCATAACGCGAATAGTGTTGCCGCCTTGTATAACAATACAGAGCTTTTGCACCAGAAGCGATTTGGAGCGGGGTTTTCCCTTTTCTACCTGTCGACGTCCTATTTCTATAAATAAATAAATAACTTTTATTAATTTTCATTTAGATTCGTTTTGTAATGGTTTACAATAACTATTTTCTTCGTGACAGTGGGGATAAAAAGCTTGTGTTTCACTTAGCTGTTACTTGCACTTATAGGTTTTTCATCACTCGTACTAAACTTTTAACTTAAAAAAACTAGCTGGTCTCGTTGGAATATTTTGCTTGCTTGGGTCTCAAACAACAACTTAGCACCCTCGCAAAAACGAAGACGTGACTATAGATCGATTCATCCACGAAGAAGCATGGCTTGGTTCGTTTTGTCATACAATTACAGGTTACTTTGATAGATCCGCGCATCTTAGTCAGTGAAACCGTCTATATTTTCTATTATATTGCTGTTTGTGTTGGTTGTTCCCTGGGCAGGTGGACATCCAGCTCACACAGCACGACTGGAACTGCATCTCCCGCCGCATGGACCTACGGAACCCCACGACGCACAAGCTGTTAGTGCTGCAGCAGCAGTACGAGCCCTGGCCTGAGATGAAGAGTGTGCTTGACAAGATGGCGGAGAAGGAGGCCAAGCCATGTGCCCTGAGGAAACGAGATAAATAAGCTTATAATCATTTCAAAAACGGAGTGAAATATATGATGATTTTTCGTTTCAATGCTTGTTTGTTTTCATTTTCTGTAACCCGAATTCCTTGATAGCTGCGATGAGCTGCGATGAAAATTTAGAGTAGTATTCATAAAGAAAAGTTGGATTTTTTATTACTCAGGTGTAATGGTGACACGTCTGATAATATTGGTATAATTGCTGTGCCAAAAATATGTAACCTAACAATTTTCGATTTTATTCAGTGCCAACAAAGTGGAATGGAAGTGGTATTTATACATTTTTTGTTGACTGTACCTTAATGTCGAAATAATGAAGTTTTGTATGCATATCGGCGTATCAATTAAAATAAATTGATAAATAATTATGAGACGTGACGGTTTCATCGAATCATACTTACGTAAGACTTCAGCTGTTGATTTTAGTGAGCTAAAAGCCATAGTATAGTATAGGGCAAGGGAATTTGTCCAAAGGGTGAAACACGGTAAAGAAGATGGATTAGTAAAGTTTCAGGCCACTTTTCTGTAAAAACCATAACCTTTCAGAAATGCTGACTTACAGCGCGTCTATGACGTGACACAATATTCTCTTTCAAACTGTCAAAATTGTATCACTACTAAATCATTTTTAAAATTAACTGGACATTACTAAACGTTGACAAATTTTTTAATGTAAATTGTGACAAAGGAGCATAAATGTTCCATAGTCGCATTGATGATGTTTTCAAAGTTACTTAGCAGCGCCAGCGTGGCGCTCCGACTCTCGGCCCGTCTTCTGGCCTCGCGAGGCCCCCAGACCCGGCGTTTATCGGGCTTCGGCCTCAGAACCCAGTACGATAACAACGCACTTCCTTACAGGTTGCGTATACCGTACGCAGCCGCAAACTATTGGGAGACCGTCCCGCTGTTCGTCGTGTGTTTGTTTGACATGTGCATCCTGGTTGGCGCCGTCATGCATAATATAACATCAGCGGTATGATATAATTATATGTATTTTCTAAGCTATTGGACCCTAATCCGTAGTAGAGCATGAGCTACCTTAACATATATACTTGAACATTGATTTAGACATAGAAAGTACTTTTTAACCGACTTCAAAAAAAGGAGGAGGTTCTCAATTCGACTGAATTTTTTTTTTTTTTTTTGTTGTATGTATGTTACCTGATATCTCCGAGAATAGTGAACCGATTCTAAAATTTATTTTTGTGATCGAACGTATATTACCCCGAGATGGTCCCATTGGCACCAAGTTGGGGTCTGATGATGGGATCCTGGAGAAATCGAGGGATCTCTTCAAATGTTATAGGTACATGTATGGCGCTTTTGGTAATTTTCATTCATTTACAAGAATTTGCATTCAGAAAGTAGGATTTGAGGAAACCAATGATGGAAACAAATCGGGAATCTTGGAGAAACCGGTTGAAGTCGGTTTTTTAAATTTTTAATTTGGTGATTATTCAGTGACATTCTCGTAAGTACAAACGTATAGTAATTTAGTAACAGGCCCTGAGGTATGTAATGTTTTTTCTAGTAAGTACGGACGACTAGACAACTAGGTACCTGAGGGCCTGTTTTAGGGTGAATATCTGAGCATTTCAACCGACTAATCTTGGTGGGATCATTTTTGCCGAAGTTTCTATTCGTTAAAATGTGCTACTTTATCATTTTAAGGAGGCACGGTCATCATCATCATTATCAGCCAATGATAGTCCACTGCTGAACGTAGGCCTCTCCTATTAACTATGCGTATAGACGCATTAGGAGGTAAATGCCCATAATCGCCACGCTGGGCAAGCGGATTGGCGATCGCAGTAATGTGTCCACTATGATGACGCTGCTGCCCATCATCAATCTTTAATCAAATATGGTCAGTGACACTTCAATCCCTTAGTCGACTCTTACGACACCCGCAGGAGAAGTTGGGGTGGTGACAAATGTATTCTTTCTGCCGTCACCACACGGCCAAGGAGGCACGGTACCATATACAAATTACGAAGTATAACATTGTGAGACGTTTAGAAACTTCGGCAAAAAGATGCCACCAAAACTAGGCGGTTGAAACGCTCAGATATTTACCCATTCACCCTTTAACCATCCCTAACGAATACTTATCTTTCTGTCAGAATTCGTTAAGAAAAGGATAGTCATAATTTTATTTAACGGATATGTTGACGGTGATTGTTAAACAAGCCGTAACTCTTACATAGGCGGACCTGCAGTTCACGCACGACCGGAACCGCTCCATCTCGCGCACTATGGACCTTCGGAACCCGGTCATCCTCAAGCACCTGGTGTTCTACCAGCCCTACGAGCCCTGGCCCGAGATGCAGCAGGTGCTCGACAAGATGAGGGATGCTGAGAAAAAGGCGCTCCATCGGTTGGAAAGCTGCGCGAACACTTAAAAAACGAAAGTCCGGCCATACACAGACCCCTTCAAGCCAGGGATCGGATAAAGCTATTTTCTCCATAGGTACAAAAGAACGGTTCTTTTTTCGTTCGTCTGTATATAAATTCTTTGTCAATGGAGTGATTTAGTTACATAAATTAATTACATAAAATATTTTTCATCACACTTGCTGTCTAAGCGCGCCATTCTTGCGTGCGTAGCGGGAGTAATAGAAAAGTGAAATTCCCTAGGGAGTAATAGAAATGTCAGTTCATCATTTAATAATATTATGTCTTAAAACTATTTTTTTGTCGGCAAGTGTGATGAAAAACATTGTTTGCATCACGGTCGGTAAGCAGAATCCTAACTCGAGTCATAAAAGCTTCTGACACTCTCGTTAGTAGTTCCGTACTTACCTCCCTTGATGCACAATGTACGGTCGAGGAAATTGAATGTTTAGCAGTTTATGGCTCACTTTACATTGGACGTCTTAGTACATACATGACAACCAAATTAACTTGAACCGCAAAGTGCTAAACATTTAATTTCCTCGACTATACTATAGTACTTACTGCGTGAAGACTGCAGACACAGGACGACCTGCTTGAAACGGTCCGTGTATGGTCGGTCTAACCAACGCAAATGGCTTTACAAATCACGTTTTAAACCAGTTTATTTAAAATTATCCTCCACCTTTTTTAGGGTTCCGTAGCCAAAATGGCAAAAACGGAACCCTTATAGATTCGTCATGTCCGTCTGTCCGTCTGTCCGTCTGTCCGTCTGTCACAGCCGATTTACTCGGAAACTATAAATGCTACAGTAACGAAATTTGATGAGAATATGTGATGTATGAACCGCTACAGGATTATGATACTAAATTGTAAAAAAAACCATAGGGGTGGGGGCCCTCCCTACATGTAACTGAGGGATAGAATTTTTTTTTTAGTTTTACATAAGCGTGTGGGGTATTAATAGAAAGGTCTTTAAAAATGATATGAAGGTTTATACATCACATTTTTATTTAAGCAAATCGTTTTCGAGATATCAGCTCTCAAAGTCTGAAAAATGTGTCCCCCCCCCCCTCTATTTTTTAAACTACGCGATATAAAATTCTGAAAAAAATATATGTTATGCATATTAATAAACTCTATCAACGATTTTTGGTTTGATTAAATTATCTCCTATAGTTTTTGAGGTAGGTTGATTTAACTGTATTTTTTTAATAATAAATTGATAATGGTACGGAACCCTTTGCGCGCGAGTCCGACTCGCACTTGGCCGGTTTTTTTTATAGGTATTTTTCATCCCGATGATTTATTTTGTAACGGTAACCATAATTCAACTATTCCAAACTAGGAGTTTTTATTTTATTTTGTGATACCTATTTATTTACACACTTATTTGTATAAGTCGTGAATAAATATGTGCTATAAATAGAACAGATGTTTCATTGATTGACGAAAATACTTTTTCCCCTCATACTCAAATAATATAAGCGGGTAAAAAACTCAATTTAATCACTACTACTTAGTGGTTTACTAGTAAGTAAAGTAATGACCTTGGAGTGTAGGGCGAAGTAGCATTTGTTTGACAAATAACAAAACGTAAATTTTTCATAATAATTGACTCGTTCCACATTAATTATTGAATGAGAATCGTTCGATATTTGCGACCAGACAAACAGACTATACGAGGGTGAATCAACTTTTTTCTGTCTGTTATTGCTATAAACCTGAGTCACACTGGTTTCATGCAAAATTTTATTATGCTACTTAAACTATGCAAACATGCATTTTTCAGGTGTTAATAAAGCTCTTTCCTTATTGGGCCACCTATATAAACATGAACAAAAGATACGCATTCCCGTGTCTCTTTTAGTTCGCGGTGACACCAGTGCGTAGTTTTGCATAAAACCACCGTGACTCAGGTAACCGTAACCATGGCAAGATTTATGCGTCGTTGGACTAAAAGTAAATATGGCGATATATAAAAATGTCCACTTGCTTAAATTCGGGCGTATATAATTTTGACGAAGTATAAAAATGTTCACCTGTATATTAGACCAAATATAAACATGTTGCGACACTAGACTAAAAGTAAATATGGCAATGTATAAAAATGTCCACTTGCATAAGTTCGGGCGTATATAATTTTGACGAAGTATAAAAATGTCCACCTGTATTATGATTGTTGGTGGTAATGAATTTGATCCGTATATGTATTATTATAATCCTGGACCTATAGTAAAGAAAGTAGTCATTTTTATATTCAGACTTGATTAGACTTAGACATTTGTACACTTTGAAAGTAGTCATTTTTATATTTCGACTTGATAAGACATAAACATTTTTATAATTTGATAGTAGTCATTTTTATATTCCGACTTGATAAGACTTAAGCATTCTAAAGTATTGACTTTCTAACACTCGGACCAATTTTATTTTATATGTAGACATTTTTATACATCGCCATATTTACTTTTAGTCCAACGACGCATAAATCCATGGCAAGAACAGACAGAAATACCTAAGTTGATTCACCCGAAACATTTTTCATACAAAATGTCCTCCAGGACCCGTTTCTCGAAAGCTTGTAACTTGTAATACAAGTGGAAATCTCTTTTTGACACCCTAAGTTGGATAAGGACTTCCGCTTTTTTACAAGTTTCAAGGTTTTGAAAAATAGGCCCCTCGCCTAAAAAATGTCCCTGAGATTTGCGAACTTCGGTGTTTGCGGCAGGCCTGAAGCGTTCGGTACGCTTTTGTCAAACAGCTCAGCCGAAACATTCTAAAATCCACGTAGACACAATTAAACCTGCCAACATAGTTCAGGCAGGGACAGTTCCCGTACCACGAGCTGACGTGACCTGTATCTTTATCAACGGCGTAACTGACTTTCTCTCGCTCACACCTGTAAGTGTACGAGCGGGATGAACAGTAAACGCTTACACTTTAATTGCCGATATTTTTTTCGTACTTTTGCCATGTTCAGCTCTTTGCTTAATCATACATAAAAGGCGTTTCACCTACATGGATGAGTCATACTGAGCAACTTTTACTACTTGACCGACCCCGAAATGGCGAATAAACTTTTCATATAAATTTCGAGGATTTTTCTCTGACACTTCTACGAAGGTGTCCATTAGAATGAGAGAGACAAATCTTCGAAATTTGCGGATTTCGAAGTTCGCGGTAGGGAACTAAGGACTGCAATTAAGGTTTTGAATGTTACGCTAATTTGGTGGCCTTTGCCATGCGGCATACTGAAACTGTTGAACTGCGTGATCGAATCAAAAACGAGGAGATCCGCAAGAGGACTAAAGTCACCGACATTGCTCTCAGAATTGCCAGACTTAAGTGGCAGTGGGCTGGGCACATCGCCAGAAGATTAGTTGGCCGATGGGGCCAGAAACTGCTGGACTGGCGACCACGTACCGGAAGACGCAGTGTGGGCTGACCTCCCACAAGATGGTCCGACGATCTGGTCAAGGTCGCGGGAACCAGCTGGCTGGAGGTAAGCAGCGCAGTACCGGTCATATTGGCGACCATTGGGGGTTATTGTACCAACTAAGATAAATTCATACATGCAATTAAATAATAAATAATAATTAATAAATAATAAATGCATAATTAAAATATTGAATACATATACGTACATATGTAGGATATACATCCTACACATCAATAAATACTCAACCAATTCACAAATGACGGAGAGTCACAACTTTTTCAGATTGTTCTTGAATGACGCTACAGACTGGGACTGTCTGAGGGACAATGGAAGCCCATTCCACAATTTGGTGTCCCTAAAAGTGAAAATGCCTTAATATTTCAAGCTCATGGTAAGGCCAGGGGGCAATCGGAATCGAACCTGCAGCGGGCGTGTTTGCCCTCCCCCGACTGCAGTGATTGCAGCAGATATTCCTGCACAGACTGCCTCGCTCTAGATACTGCTTTTCAAAAGTGTTGCGGCCACTGCGACACTCAAAGCTACGAGTACTGAAAAATAGTTATACAGGGCGTCCCACGGCGATGCCACATGGAGGGAAAGTACCTTAAGTATCATAGATAGCGTATTTTGCTGAAAGAAGACTTCATTTTATTTTTAAGATTTAGTAAAGTTGCATTCAAACTTTTTTATTTTTTTTGATAAAAAAATTATATGAAAAAAATATATCGCCTTGTCGGAGGAAATAATAAGGAATATACCTTAATTGTTGTAAATGAGCATCTTACTGAAAGAAGACTTCATTGTATTTTTAAAACTGAATAAAACAGCATTCACTTTTTTTTGTTTTTTTATTTTATTGTTTGTATGGAAAAAAAAATATCGCGACGTCGGAGAAAAAACACCTTAATTATTGTGAATGAACATCTTACTGAAAGAAAACATTTTTTCGATTTAAAAAACAAGTTCCCATTTTTTTTATTGAAAAAAAAAGTATGGAAAAAAATAATAGCCCCGATTCCCGGTTTAACCATGAAATAATTCAAAACGCAATTCAACTTGTTTTTTAAATCAAAATAATGTCTTCTTTGAGTAAGATGTTCATTTACAATAATTAAGGTATTTTTTCTCCGACGTGGCGATAATATGTTTCCTCAAAAAAAAAATTAAAAAAAATTGTATACCTACTGTTTTATTCACTTTTAAAAATAAAATGAAGTCTTCTTTCAGTAAGATGCTCATTTACAACAATTAAGGTATATTCCTTATTATTTCCTCCAACAAGGCGATTTTTTTTTTTCATAAGTACAATTTTTTTATCAAAAAAATTAAAAAATTTTAATACATCGCGAATCGCGTCTAAATCGCGATTAGAATGGAATTCGAAAGTACTGTTGACACAACAGTGTACAAATCAATCTAGAATATATTTGTAGTTATATTCATAGTTTAACTGCAGAGACTTGAGGACAATAGATTAAATAATCAGAATCACTCACTATATCTATAAACAACTCTTTTCTAGGTATATGTTGTGTCAACAGTACTTTCGAATCCCTTTCTGGCCTGCTACCGCTGTGGGCTACCTTCCCACTTCCAAGTAAACACTTACTTATAATTACATATTTACACTTTATATAACAACGTAACGTAATATATATTATTATATATAGATATACATAAATATTATATTTAACTATTTACATCTATTTACACAACTACACAAACATATACAATATTAATTTTCAATTACATACGCATAATATACACCGCATTTATATATCGTCCGTCAAGAATCTTTGACGTGCCAACAAGTCGAGTGCTAAGCTTACGCGCACCGAGATAACGGGAGCGCCCGGTTTGTGCATGCTCCTTGCCGGCCGGCGGTCGCCGCGCCCCGCATCAGTCTGCATATGAAACTGACGCGGAGTGCATGTCGCTTATGACCGCTAATCGCATTACGATCGCTATCGCTTACGCCTATATTTATTCGCTTTTCTATTTATCTTCCGTACTATCTCTTCTGTGTAACTATCTTCCGAACTTTGGATACTCCTTCTGTGTTGTAAATTATTGACATTATAATTGTACAAAAGAGTTAAGTGGATGTTTGGATTATTCGCCCTACGTACATCCCCATACCGCGAACACCGAAGTTCGTAAATTTCGGAGATTTATCTCTGTCACTCCAACTAAGGCGTCATTAGAGTGACAGAGAAAAATGCCCGTAATTTGGGAACTTCGATGTTCGCGGTAGCATGCCTGATTCCGGTTTGATAATACTGGTAGTTTTTATCCACCTTGCGCCTACGAACAAATAGAACATGGAAACCGCACGCCCATACTAAATTGCCTTTCTAAAACGGTCCTGGATTTTAGTTGACAAGTGTCACCCCCTCTTCAATCCGTCTCGGTAATGAATTATATAAAAACTTAAACCGCCATTTAAAAATAGTTATGATTGGTCCATCAAAGTCTTGATTGGCTATATTCTATAAACATTTGTCAAAGATGTTGCGCCGAAATATGTGCGGTGTTAAGAAAAACGCTATGTCCTGCCCATCTTGGCACAATTTGGGCACAATTGAACAATTGGTTTTGGGGGCATTTTCGAGCTGGCGTTAGACGTCCATGTTATACAGGGTGTGGCCTGTAATAGGAGCAAAAAATGAAACGGTACACTAATTACCCAATAAATAGTCATAATTTAATAGTTAAAACTTAAAAAAAAATTTTTTTTGCAAAAAAAAAACATTTTTTTTCCTTTTTTTTATGTAGTTTTATTGCAGTCGACTTATACCAAAAAAGTTAAATCGGTGTAACACAAAAAAAAAAATTTTTTTTGCTAAACCAGTTAAAAAAACCATGAGTTCAAAAAAACTTTTTAGCTCATTTAGTTTTATGTCCACTGAACTACCAATATGTTTAATCATCAATAAGGTACAATGTTGTGATACCTAGATACATCACTCATAGGTCGTAACTTTAACATACTGTTTCTCCTTAATGGATAACTTTAAAACACTGGGACCTTTTGCGAATAACTAGAGGCAGTCAGAGGAGTCTTCCATTTGATTTATTGCTCCTGTTACAGGCCACACCCGGTATATGGTCGCCGCCTCGCGCATCCTTCGAGAGCGAAACTCTGCGGCAGTTCATGCTAAGCACACAGGATCTTGTGGGAGTATATCTATGCCCGAAAGAATTCCGGGCTTTTGACGCCGGGTTTCGGATTTTCCATTTTAATGCGCCGCCGATATTAAGCTCGGATAACGGAGTTTCTACCTCGTTTTTGTACAAGATCTAATTTAGTGTACCTACTTCTTATAAATATGCCCAATCTTTGTGCGAAATACCTACATGATTGTGTTTATATACTTTATATAATGTTAAGGATTATTGAATGCGGGATTCAATCGTGGTTTTGTTTTCATACAGCGTTTAATTACGTACAATATTTCTGAAAACGACGCAAATACAGGCAAAGGCTAAATAAGGTGTATTTAAAAATGCTCAAAAATATGTCCCAGCATATTTTTTATTTATTTTTTATTAGGCTGCTTTAGTGTCCCACTGATGGGCAAAGGCCTCCCCTCTTTTCCTCCATTCAGCCCGGTCGTCACATTTCTCCCGCCAATTCGGATAAAACGCGTCCAGGTCGTCCCGCCATCTCCTTCTCGGTCTGCCAATGCCCCGGCCAGCACCATCGAAGGTTTCCCGTGGGTCCCAGACTGAAACCAATTTGGCCCACCTTGCTGGGTGCATATGGCCAACATGCCCGGCCCAGTCCCACTTAAGCTTAGCGGTCTTGACACCTACATCTACAATTCCAGTTCTGGAGCGCAGTTCCGTGTTTCTGATTCGATCAGTTCTACGAACACCAAGTATGCTGCGCTCCATCGCCCTCTGGCAAACCTTGAGTTTTGACTTGAGAGCTGCAGTTAATGACCAGGGTGCTTAGCCAAGTTGACAATCGCTAGCGCTTAATCGTCAATCGTAAGCGCAAGCTAGCTAACTGTCTTTGTCGCACTAACATGAAAGAGTGACAGAGAGCGAAAACTACGATACGCTACCAGGCGCTAGCGATTGGCAACTTGGCTAAGCTTCCAGGTTTGTGCGCCGTAGGTTAGGACGGGCAAGATACAATACACATGTCAATGAGTTTGCGCTTGAGACACAGTACATTTTAATTGTGTGTAATAAGAACGTCGTAACTTAAATATAAAAGGATTCTTTCGATACATATTTGCACTTGAATACCTAATAGGTAACTACGAAATATCGAGAGTATTCCGAATATCGATTTGGCTTTCTATAACCGACAATCTCCGACCTTTGTCCATCATCCAGACCGCTTCACTGATTCTGAATATAATAACTCATTTTCACCGAAAATGTCTCTTCAACCAATTTGGCTTTTAAACCCTCGATACATGTAATATTATTATGTAAGGCGTTATTCCTATTTACATAAGTTACATCACGTACTTGTTTTAAAGTCACATCGTATCTTACGATGATGAAGACGTCTGGCACTTCAGTGTGTAGCGTAATTTACGCTTGTTGATCCCAGCCCTCCGATGTCTCAAGCCGGCCGACTAGCACAACTTGCGTCGCGCGTGAATACACGGTGTTACACGAGGAAACCGAATAAAATTAACAGCATATTCCCGACTCCTGAGGTCGTAAGAAGCAAATAATGTACAGTCGACGTCAAAGAACTCATAGATATCGTTACGGTTCAGGTGCCAA
>JALPQI010000750.1:0-20527 GCA_025490895.1 Thaumatotibia leucotreta
CTGTATGCTAGGTTACCTAGACTTTGATAAGTGTAATTTAATTCCATAATTAAATTAATCATAATTAAATACATTCCGCCATATAAATGTATGTATAAGTAACACAACTGACGATTCGAAAGTGCTTGTTGCTAAGCCTACTCAATAAATTATTTTTGACTTTGACTTGACTGAGTAACAACCCTAGTACTTCAATGAATTTCGATCGCAGTTTACGATGTATGATTGATTGTAATAATTATATCATTCAAATAAAACCAAATTAACTTACTATCAAACGGGCCAGTTTTTGTTCTCTTACCCCTTGAATAAGGTTTAATTTACTCCCCGAGACAATTAAGCAGCTTATTAATGAATAAAATTGTCAAAAATTAAGTTTTTTTTTTACTTTTACGCTATAACAATCTTATTCAACTTAATTTTGAGTTTAATTTAAATAAATTTTAGACTGAAAATCGTCTTGTTTTGGTAATGATTCATCATCACGAATTATATACAAAAATTTAGTATTTTTTTCATAACTAATTATTTTTGGCACACAGTTTTTTATACATACTAATGATTGAGTGTCTCAATGTGTGATCAAGCGATAAAAATGTGAGATACAATTTTAAACTCCAAGATGTGACAAAAATGTTCAAAAATATGTCACAGTGCACTTAACTCTGTGTAATAAGAACGTCGTAACATATTTATGAGCGGATTCTTTCGATACTTATTTTTGCACTTGACTGTACCATAGAAGTCTGTCTATTGTATCGAGAGATTCGAGAGGTTATAACGCTTTCATTTTACGTCATATATTTTACTATTACATCCCTTTAAAACATTCATTAACTATTTTTCCATAATATTCGTTTTCTTCGAAAAATTCGAATATTCGAATACTGGAAATCGAAGTATTCGTATTATTCGAATAATAAAATTGGACGAATATTGCAAACCCTACTCCTAGCTCCTATAATTGGCTTTCCGTATTCTATCTTGATGTTATAATGTTATATTACAGCTGTTGGTTCTCCTTAACATAAATAAATAAATAAATCGTGATAAAGTTCATCCTAAATTTAAGATATGTTTAATCGCATTACACTTTTCGGTTTGGTACTGTCGACAGAGCTACTAGCTTTTGCCGTTGTCTCCGTCCGCGTTTAGATTATTGTTAAAGATGTGAATTATCAGACATAAATTCTTAGGATATCACATCACTTCCACCATCATCATCATCAGCCTTTACTATTCTACTGCAGGACATAGGCTTCTCCCATTTTACACCATCTAGCCTTCCACAGGGAAGTCCCATCTAGGTTTATGTATCGCACATGGATAGCTTTATACTTATAAAAAAAACAACCTTTTTGTAACCTAACCAGTTTTCCTAAAAATTTTATCACACGTTACGAGACTATTTATTGGTACCAAATGTTGTTAAATCCTGAGTTATTGCCATTGTAATTTAAACTTTTTTAAGATAGAACAATTAAATGAAATATCCTTTTTGCGACAAGTATTTAACCTCCTGAGTCCCTGAGTCCGTTATAAAGGCCAAAATTAAGCCATGTGTAAAGGCCGAGAGCTAAAAAATAAACTTACAAATTAAGCCCCAAAGTCCCTTATAACGGCCAAAATCATGACATGTGTAAAGACCGAGCACTAAAAACTAAAGTTATTCATAAACACCGATTGTCCGTTATAACGGCCTTAATGTTTCGCACTTAAAATCAGGCGATATTGGCGTGAATAAAAAATAAACTTATAAATAAAGTCCCAGAGTCCGTTATAACGGCCAAAATCATGACATGTGTAAAGACCGAGCGCTAAAACCTAAAGTTATTCATAAACGCCGATTGTCCGTTATAAAGGCCTTAATATTTCGCGCTTAAAATCAAGCGATATTGGCGTGAATTTGAGAATCAATGGCTGTCGTCCAATCAGAAATATATCTATCTCTATTTCGCAATGGCTATTGCTCAGTGAAAAAGAATATTCCGTTCAGTGCGACGTCAAAAGTCCGGCAAGATGTTACATGGCGCAGGTAGAGGTGAGTTCAATCTTATTTTTTCGCTTAAACCTGTTTGTTTTTGTCTGTCTTTTTATTTATTTAATGAGTATTATACAAGTTTATTATAATGTAATTACCAGTTTTATTGTAAATATGATGTTTGAAGTACAATTACGTGTTAAATTATTTTGGCCTTTGTAAAGCCCTCTCGGAATTTGATCATAGCATCATCAAGTTCTCACACTTGTTTAAAATGAGCTTTCCTTGAAATATGTAGATTAAAATTTCTTAATTAGTTATATAATGTTACAGAAGGTTTATTACAATAGTTTTTAAAATACTTAAGTAAAGTTACTTTATGAGGACACTATTGTGATGAGATTGAGAAGTAGACTGATTTAACTACATAGGTGGCAAGCGAACAGACGAATCGCCTGATGGAAAGCGATTAACGTCGCCCATGGACACCCGCAACACCAGAGGCGTCGCAAATGCGTTGCCAGCCTTTAAGGTGGGAGTACGCTCTTTTCTTGAAGGTTTGAAGGTCGTATCGGTCCGGAAACACCACTTGTGACTGTTCGTTCCAAAGTTTAGCTGTGCGAGGCAGGAAGTTACGAGAAAAGCGCACAGTTGAGGACCGCCAACCATCTAAATGGTGAGAATGAAAACAAAACATTTCATACAAAATGTTTAACCGTTCTATTTAATTTAATATAATCGGAGTTTACAGTTATGTGTCAACAGGTGGCGTTAGTGGTACGCATTTTAGGGATTCAAAATTACATTAATTAATAAATTAATTACATAAATAAGCTCATAAAAATATACTGAAATGCATACCATATTGTTATTTTTGATACATTCAATGTTCTACATTATGCATTGTTGCAACAGTGCCCGCTAGATGTCACTATCACATGGATAAACTAGGTAATAACATATTTTCATGATAAAAGGTTTAGTCAACTAATTACGCGATAGATGGCGCTGTATTGTTTGAAAACATGCTATTAAGATGTTACTTCATTTAATGGGAAGGCACAAGCCTCGCACAGTGCGCCCTAGAGGCCCTCCCCTCGTGGCTGAAGAAGTGGAGGCTGTCAGTCAACGTCCAGAAGACCCAGGCGATCGCTATATCCCGCAAGGTGCTGATGCCGCCGCGTCTCACACTCCTGGGGCAGGCCGTCGAGTGGTCCCCGATGGTGAAATACCTGGGGGTGACCATAGACCGCCGCCTCACCATGGCCCCTCACGTCAAGAACGTGATCGCTCAGACGCGTGCCGCTCGCACCCTACTCGTCCCGGTTCTGAGGTCCCGGCTATCGCTCCGCGTAAAGCTAGGCGTGTACAAGACCTACGTCCGGTCACGCCTAACTTATGCAGCCCCCGCGTGGTACGCGCTGGTGGGAGAGTGCAACAGGAAGCGACTGGACGCCCAGCAGTCGCTCGCTCTACGCACCATCGTCGACGCCCCTCGCTACGTGAGGAACGACGTGATAGCCCGGGACCTGAGAGCGGAACCGCTCCGGGACTTCATAGCTCGCCTGGCGGGGCGGATGTTCGCGCGCGCGGACCAGTCGCGCTGGAGCCACCTCCGCGGCATAGCGCCGTACCACGCGCGCCCGCCCGACCACAGGGGGCTGCCGCGCGAGCTCGCGCCCGCAGCCCCCGCCCCACCGGACTGACCACTCGGACTCGACGCCACCCTGACACCGGTTGACGATCGCCGGCCGGGCCTCCCCCAACGGGGTCCCACCCCGCCGGCTCGATCTCGCCGGTGTGAGAAGAACACCGGACATGACCATCGGAGCCTCACCCGAGGCCCCGCCCCAATGACCCAGCCATATTGATGGCTGGCGGCTGACACCGCTGCAGGGGGCTAACGCCCCGAACAGCATCCCCAATCCCCTGAGGGGGAATTGAGAAGACGTCCACTGCTGATGTTTTTTTATCCCTCAGCAACCATAGCACCTGTATACATATATTCAAGATCTCAGTGGTAATAAAAGTGTTTTAGTGAGTACGAGTTGGTATTATTTTGGAACCATTGCGAGGAGTGAACATGGTCCTTCGAGCCGGATTCGGGATCAAGGAAACGGCAAGAGTCTGGAAGTGACGTCATCAGCAGTTGAGTGTGAGTGAGTGAGAAGACAAACTGTGAGTACATTCTAGGCTTGAGTCGGTCAGGAACGAAGAACTAAAAGGAATGAAATCCCATTACAGACCGAAAGGAACTAGTTCGTCGCTAAAGAAATATATCGGTCTTCGGTCCTTTAGTTCAAACGTAACAATTGGGTAATACGCGACACGGAACGTAGTGAACGACTAGAAGTATGAACTAGACAAGTAATGTAATACGCTTCGAAACGAAAGCGTCTTCTGCGCAAGTGGGAGTGAGATGCATAACTTCACTTTGCTCCGTCGTCTGACTGTTTCTGTCCTTAATACGTAACACAGAGCGGTTGAAACGGATTTGACACTTAACACGATTATGGCCTTATTACCAATACTATAGAAAGCCATTCCGATGTCCATTGCAAGTGTTTAAAAGGCTTGTAGTGATTCATAATAGAACCAACATACTTGGAATTGTTTGATGCCCAAAATGCCTAAATTCAAATTTTTAAATAAAAATTGCAATCAGTTGACGTGGCGATTTGAAGAGAGTACGCGATTAATAATTAAATAACAAGATTAACATCGTTATATCTTATATACATCTGACTCAGGGAGATTCATTGTATACCTATTTAAAAATCTTAAATAGTTTTGAATAAATAAAGTGTAGATATATATATAAGTCTAAAAAGTATGAAGGAAAATCAAATTTGCTAATTTGCATATTTGATTTTCTTTTCTTTTTAAACTTTTCATAAAACGTTTCACACTGTATTAATAAGTTAGTTCTACACTCCGTATACTCGTATCTCCTACAGGTAAATCGTTCATACTGGGTCGCGTTTTATAAAGTTACAATTTACAATTTCGCTGTTTGCCTCTCTTTCTAGCCAATACGTGCGTGCGTTAGAGAGGCAAACAGCAAAATTGTAAATTGTAACTTTATAAAACCCGACCCTGGTCGTTTAGTTCCACGCTCTGTAAAAATTGAATTGTTCCAAAACGTTCGCTCATTTCCTTCACAGATGTTTAAAATATCACCTGAACTAAACGAACTAAAGGAACTATAACAACGAACTAGTTCTTTTGACCGATTGAACGAGATGGGAGCGCTCCCATGAAAGACCGAGCAGGCACAACTCTAAAAAGTCAAGCTAGTGAACTTAGAATAAATTCAGTGAATCTTGGACTTAGAATAATTCTCTTAAAGTTGGAATGACGGGGAATCCATGCCCAAATTTCGTCAAAGTTAAAAACACTTAGAAAAAATTCGAAGATTTTGGACTTAGCCACTTTTCACTGATTTTGGGACTTACAAAATTTACACTGATTTGGGACTTAGAAAATTTTCACTGATTTTGGACTTAGAAGAATTTTACTGATTTTGAACTTAGCAAATCTGCATTAATACAATATGGAACCCAAAACAAGAATTCAAGTCAATTTATACGTGCGTATGAAAAAGGCTCAAGAGAATTTCAAAAAGTCACCAAAAGAACGTCTTCAGTCCTCTGACTATATGAAGACTCGTTTAGAAGCGTTGGAAGAACTATGGGTCCAATTTGTTTTAACACACACGCAGATGGTTCAAGAAACAGACAGCGAGACTTTTAATAAAGGCGAATACGTTACAAAGGAAGTCTATGAGCACACTGAAGAGTTGTACATCGATTACAAGTTTCAATTGAAATCAGCACTTACCAAATTGAATCCAAAGGCTGTTGTCAACACCGACTCCGATGCTGGTGTGAATACTGGAAACGTAACAAGTCATTCGAATATACGACTTCCGAAGATAACTATTCCAACGTTCTCAGGAAAATACTCAGAGTGGACGACATTTCGTGATCTGTTTGTGTCCCTCATCCATAAGAATCAGTCTTTAGATAACGTGCAAAAATTACATTACCTCAAGAGTCATTTGATTGGAGAAGCAGAACAGCTCTTGCGACACATTGATGTCACTTCGGAAAATTACTCAAAGAGCTGGGAACTGCTAGGAAAACGTTATGACAATAAGAGATACCTCGCAAATCACACTCTTAAGAGATTGCTAAGTCAAAGAAATCTGACGTCTGAATCCTCTCAAGGCATAAAAGAATTAATGGATACTACAAACGAGTGCCTCAATGCGTTGAAGAACATAGGAGTGGACATCACAAATTGGGACATTATCATAATCTACTTGATTTGTTTGAAGTTGGATAATGAAACGCGAAAGCAGTGGGAACTAAGAATTAGTGAATCCTCTGATGAATTACCCACTCTCTCTGATTTCAACAGATTCTTAGAAACCCGATTTCGTGCGTTGGAGTTCGTAGAACCTAAAACCTTCAAGGGCTCTACCAGCTTCAATCACAAAGGCTCTAACGCTTCTGTAAATCCAAAAGTCCATCACATTTCTGCTGTGTCATGCCCATATTGTTCTGAAAATCATCGTATTGCTAATTGTAAGGATTTTGCAAAGGTTGACCCAGACACTCGTCGTAGTTTCGTGCAATCCAATCAATTATGTTTTAATTGTTTAGGAGTAAATCACTCCGTTTTTGCTTGCCGCCAATCCACAAGATGCCGTATCTGTAAAAGAAAACATCACTCATTACTACATCCAAAAGGTACCACTTCAGCGACTGAGTCTGTAGTTCCGAGTCAATCAGTCGCTTCGAACGTGGCTGATTCATCAGCCTCAGCAGGTTCATCATCGGATGAGCCCATTGCTACTGAGATCAAAACCCATTTTTCGACAAGTCGTAGTCAAGTATTGTTGGCTACGGCTTTAGTTAAGGCACAATCGAAATCTGGAACAGGTATAATTCTTAGGTGCTTACTTGATCAGGGATCCGAGGCATCAGTAATTTCAGAGTCTGCAGTACAATTATTGGGACTCAAGAAGATACCACACAAAAGCACAATTTCGGGCCTAGAAGGTGACGAGGGTATTCCGTTATCCTCTACGTCGAGAGTTTCGTTAAGGATTCAATCACTTCAGGACCCGAAATACGAGTTGGATGTTAATGCTTATGTGTTGAGCAAGCTAACCAAGCTGTTGCCTGAAAAAAGAGTCTTTGTCGAGCTGTGGTCAGAATTCACAAATATCAAGTTAGCAGATCCAGGCTTTGACAAGCCTGATAAAATAGACTTACTTCTTGGCGCTGATATTTATGCTAAAATCCTAGAAGAAGGATTAATCAAGGGTCCACCTGGAGCTCCAGTGGCTCAAAAAACCTCTCTGGGTTGGATCCTCTCGGGAGAGGTGCATGGAAACCAATATGAACCCGTTGTGAAAAACAGAATCAGCGTCAATCATATTCAAATTAGTGAAAATGAAATGTTAAAGAAGTTTTGGGAACTTGAGGCCGATGTCCCTGCAACGTCCAAGGATATGTACACCAATGATGAAAAACGATGTCAGGAAATATTTGAAGCTACAACCAAAAGAGACAACGATGGTCGGTACATAGTTAAACTTCCATTTCGCGACACAGATCCTAATTGCAAGTATGGAGATTCGGAAATTATTGCCACCAAGCGTTTTTTGCAACTGGAAAGAAAATTTGCAAGAGATCCTCAGTTAAAATCGCGGTACTCTGAGGTAATCGAAGAATACCTCAAACTGGGTCACATGGAGAAGGTGCCGAATGACCAACAGCACATTGACGCAGTATATTTACCTCACCATGCCGTTGTGCGCGAGGATAAAACAACCTCTAAATTGAGAGTCGTCTTTGACGCATCGTGCCCGGGGACGAACGGAGTATCGCTAAATCAAGACTTACTGGTGGGTCCAAAATTGCAGGCTGACTTACGTCACATCATCCTTAACTGGCGCAAATACCCAATTTGCCTCGTGGCCGACGTGGTAAAAATGTATCGACAAATAAAGGTCTCCGACGAAGACGCAGACTTTCAGCGAATCTTGTGGCGGTCAAATTCAGAAGATCCAATCGAACACTACAGATTGCTGAGAGTCACATTTGGTACGGCGTCGGCACCGTATCTCGCAGTCCGTGCGTTACACCAAGTTGCGTATGACGAAGGAAAGAATTTCCCGTTGGCTGCTGAGAGGGTACTGCACCACTTCAACGTGGATGATCTGCTGACAGGATGCTACACTGTAGAAGAAGGAAAGCAAGTGTATCATGAGTTAAACCAGTTGTTATCTAAAGGAGGATTCGAGTTGCAAAAGTGGACAAGCAATAACAGAAAATTGATGAAAGAGATAAGTAGCGAAAAAGAAGAAACTGTAGAAAACATAGACTTGCAGACAGACATAGTAATGAAGATTTTGGGCCTCATCTGGAACAGGAACAGCGATGAATTCGAATATTCGGTACAGCTTCCTCCACCCAAGACACCTATAACTAAGAGAAGTGTGATATCCGATATAGCGCGATTGTTCGATCCGCTTGGGTGGCTTGCGCCAGTAATCATATCCGCTAAAATATTCATTCAGAAACTGTGGCTTTCTGGTATTGAGTGGGACGATGAAGTCCCACCTCAATTACTGAAGGAGTGGTTAACTTACCGAAGCAATTTGGAAGAGCTGACGAAATTCAAACTGCCAAGATGGATTCATTCTGGCAGTAAAGGAGACATCCTGGAACTCCAAGGTTTTTGTGATGCCTCGTCAGAAGCTTTTGCCGCAGTGGTATATAGCCGTGTAATTGATAAGGAAGGAAACGTTCACGTATCTTTGATCGCGTCGAAAACGAAGGTTGCGCCTATTAAACAGGTATCAATACCTAGACTAGAGCTATGCGGGGCGGTTTTACTTACGAGATTATTGATGGAGGTGGCCAGTGCTATGAGCGTCGACAAGACAAACATTCACTCTTGGACAGACTCTTCAATTGTACTGGCCTGGCTTAACAGCCACCCCAACAGGTGGAAGACGTTCGTGGCAAACCGCGTATCGGAGATACTTACCTCAATGGAACCTCATCAATGGTCACACGTAGCATTCAAGGATAACCCTGCTGACTGCGCCTCTCGCGGTACTTACGAAGTTGTAGACGAAGAGCTCTGGAAAGAAGGTCCTAGGTGGCTGAAACAAAAAGAAATAAATTATAGAAAGAACATAGTTAAGGAAACAAAATTGGAAGAAAAGAGTAATAAAATATGTCTAATAAACACCTGCGATGTAAATGATGCTTCAGAAACCCTGGAAAAGGAACTCATGTCAAGGTTTTCGAGCTTGACCAAACTCATACGTGTGTTAGCTTTATGCAAACGATTTGCCAAATTGTGCAAAAAACAAACACTCAATAAATGGATATCACGCCAAGAGCTCCAAGGTAGCTTGATATCATGTGTTAAAATAGTTCAGCTAGAACATTTTAACGAAGAAATAGCTAACCTAAAAAATAATAAACCTATAAACAAGAAAAGCAAACTTACCTCGGTGAATCCATACATCGATGAAGAAGAAATCCTGCGTGTAGGCGGAAGGCTTCAACACGCACAGCTGAGCGAGGAAATCAAACATCCTATGATTTTGCCTCAGAAGTCGCACTTCACTGACTTGGTCGTGGCAGATGCTCATCAAAATACGTTACATGGTTCACCTCAACTGATGCTTAATTATTTAAGATCTCAATACTGGATTGTGGGTGGTAAACATATTGTCAGTGCTTATGTTCGGCGATGTATAACTTGCATACGTTATGCTGCAACCACAAAACATCAACTGATGGGACAACTACCATCGGTAAGAGGAACAGTTACCCGGCCATTTTGCCATAGTGGAGTAGACTACGCAGGTCCCATTAGTATTCGCACTTCTAAGGGTAGAGGCCACCATGCACACAAGGGATATATTTGTCTCTTTGTTTGCATGGCAACACGAGCGATCCACCTCGAACCAGTAACCGATCTTACCTCACAAGGCTTTTTAGCAGCCTTCAAAAGATTCGTTGCACGACGCGGCCGATGCACCGACGTCTGGAGTGATAACGGCACAAATTTTGTTGGCGCCGCACGCGAACTTGGAAATTTATTTGATGCTGAAAAATCAACAATGGTATCCGAAATAGCAAATGCTTTAGCAACCAATGGAACCAACTGGCATTTCATCCCACCTCATTCACCGAATTTCGGAGGGCTTTGGGAAGCTGGGATTAAATCCACCAAGTATCACCTGAAGCGTGTGATCGGCAACTCAACCTTGACGTATGAAGAGATGGCAACGGTGTTGTCACAGGTTGAAGCTTGTCTCAACTCCAGACCAATTTCCCGTATTAATGACAACTGTAATGATCCGTTACCTTTAACTCCCGGACATTTTTTGGTAGGAGAGCCTTTAGTCTTAGTCCCTGACTACAACTACGAAACATCAAACATAAGTAGCCTTCGAAGATGGCAGCTCACCCAAAGAATGCTACAGGACTTCTGGCGTCGCTGGTCACGTGAGTACCTAACTCAGTTCCATCACCGGTACAAATGGGTCCATCAGACTCCTGAGCCTGCTGTAGGAGACATAGTTTTAGTAAAAGAGGACGATCTCCCACCGGCAAAGTGGTTGTTCGGCATTATTACAGATAAACATCCTGGATTGGACGGAATTACGCGGGTCGTAAGTCTTAGATGTAAAGGCAATATAATTAAAAGGTCAGTAGGAAAATTATGTATTTTGCCTATTGAAACTTAAAAAGATTTATCTTTCTTTTGTTAAGTATTATTCTGCACATCTATGGTGATGTGCCATGTGCAGTAAGATTTTGTTTTGTTATTTTTACAGTTAATGCAATTAATGATGTTAACTTGTAATAGAAATTAATTATTAGCTCATAATTCTTTGTAACTTGGTTATCTTCTTTGTACCAGTGATGTTCACTATGCAATCTTGTGACTTATCGTCTTATTGTTTGTGATATTATTCGAAATTTTCATCTAATAAGTTATGCATGGTGGGCGGATGTAAGGACAATTTCGCAGTATGTCCTTGGTGGGCGGAATGTTTAACCGTTCTATTTAATTTAATATAATCGGAGTTTACAGTTATGTGTCAACAGGTGGCGTTAGTGGTACGCATTTTAGGGATTCAAAATTACATTAATTAATAAATTAATTACATAAATAAGCTCATAAAAATATACTGAAATGCATACCATATTGTTATTTTTGATACATTCAATGTTCTACATTATGCATTGTTGCAACAGTGCCCGCTAGATGTCACTATCACATGGATAAACTAGGTAATAACATATTTTCATGATAAAAGGTTTAGTCAACTAATTACGCGATAGATGGCGCTGTATTGTTTGAAAACATGCTATTAAGATGTTACTTCATTTAATGGGAAGGCACAAGCCTCGCAATGAAGCCTGGCGAGGCAGAAAGGGCCCCGCGCAGTGCCACCGATGCCAGGGCTTCCGGCACTCGTCGCTCAACTGCCACCGCCCTCTCGCCTGCGTCCGCTGCGCCGAGCCACACAGCGCCAAGGACTGCCCGCGCCCGCTCACCGAGCCGGCGACGTGCGCCAACTGCGGAGGGGCGCACCCCGCAAACAGCACCGAGTGCACGGCCTACAAGCGGGAGGCCCGAAATAAGAAAGCCGGAGTAACAGTGCGGACCGGTGCAGCCCTGCCCGCCTCATCCCAGCCCACCGTCGACCAGGGCAACGCGGGAAACTCCCTCATGGCGACCGCCAACGACGGGACCCGCCCGCCTAGGAGACGACGCAAGCGCGGAGGGAAGAAGTCCAAGACGGGACCTCAACCGCCCTCCGCCCCGCAGCAGCCCGAGCAGCCCTCGACTGCCCCGACCGCGACGTCGCAGCCGCGACCACCGACTGGTCCGTTCCCCACGGTCGCCGCCCCATCCCAGGGGAAGAAGGCGAAGTCAGGAACGGGAGCCAACGACGGTCGAGCCGAGGCCATAACCACGCTCGTGGAGATCCTGCAGGAGCTCCTCGTAGCCATCCAGTCGGGACAGAGCCCTGTCCCGATCATCCTCAGGAGGCTGGCAGACCTTTATAGCGTTCACTAGCCAACTGAGGATTCTACACTGGAATGCCGACGGACTCTCTGCAGCCAAGGTCACCTTGCTGCGACATCTTCTGGCCGAGAAGAAGATCGACGTAGCCCTGATCTCGGAAACCCATCTTAAGGCGGGTGACCGCCTTAAAATTCCAGGCTACGTCGCCTACAGAAAGGAGGAGACATCAGCGCTCGGACGCGCCTACCGGGGATTGGCCGTCCTAGTGAAGCGTCAGGTCATCCACCAGCCGTTGCCGTTGCCGACGACTCTCCGGTCGTCGTACGCCCTCGGCGTGGAAATCTGCGTCGACCGCCACCCTCTGCGTGTGTTCGCGTTCTACAAGCCGCCCAGCTCTCGCCTTGCAGTGGCCGATGTCCACGATCTGTTGGACTCGCCACTGCCCACGATTGTAGCCGGTGACTTCAACTGCAAACACACTGCATGGAACTCCATGAAGACTTGCCCTAATGGGCAGCGACTCCTCGCCGACGCAGAAGCCCAAGGATACGAGGTGCTAGGACCGGAGGTCCCCACGCACTTTCCGCACACGGCAGCCCACTTACCGGACGTCATCGACCTTATGGTAGTACGCGGCCTGACCTCCTGGCCTGCGCAGGACGTCCTGGATGACCATCTCCTTTCTGACCACCAGCCCGTCTTGGCAACACTGGACATGACACCGACTCGGACGGTGCTACCATCACCTCGCCGACGACAGGATTGGGATCGTTTTGCGACCTACATGAGCGAACACACTCCGTCCTTCCCCGTGACCACAGCGGAGGAAGTTGACCGACTCGCTGAGGAGTTCGCTTCATGTACAACCGCCGCCCTGACCGACTCCTCCGCCGAGCCCGGCACTAGTCAGGCGCAACGCAAGCAGAGCATCCCCGCATCAATCCTGTCCCTCATCGAGAGGAAGAGGAAACTGCGTCGTCTATTCCAGCGCACAAGATGCCCCACCATGAAGTCCCAGCTGAACTCACTCGCCGAGAAGATCTCGAAAAGCCTCGCGGCTTACTCCGAGGACTCTTGGCTCGAGTACGTCGAGTCAGCTGGTGAGGACTGGAGAGACATCCATCGTCTGTGCCGCAGGATATCAGGGAAACCAGCTCCTATCCGCCCTCTTCTCGCTAGTGACGGTACCCCACGTTACCGAGCAGAAGATCGAGCGGAGATTTTCGCTGACCACCTGGAGACGCAGTTCAGGCCGAATCCGTCCGACGACCCCGAGCACGAAGCAGCTGTAGAGCAGCACCTGGTGAACTACTTCGCCGCGCCCATAGCTCCAGACGAAGATCCCATCATCCTCACGCCGGGCCAAGTCCAAAGGATGATTAGACGCACCCCGCTGAAGAAGGCCCCTGGCCCCGACCGCATACCGAACGAGGCGCTGCGCCACCTACCCCCGCGAGCCATCGCGACGCTGGCGCGACTCTTCACCGGAGTCCTGCGGACCGGCCACTTCCCGCGCCCCTGGAAGCGGGGTCGCGTCATTATGATCCCAAAGCCCGGGAAGAATATTCTTCGTCCCGAGAGCTATAGACCCATCACGCTGCTGCCTACCATCTCGAAGGTCTTCGAGAAGCTGCTTCTGCCTCACCTGACGCCCCACATTCAGCCACGCGACGAACAATTCGGCTTCCGTCCGGAACACTCGACGACGCTCCAGCTTGCCCGCGTGCTGCACCACGCTGCGGCAGCCTTCAACAAGCGGGAGCACACGGTCGCTGTTCTCCTGGACATGGAGAAGGCGTTCGATCGCGTATGGCACTCCGGCCTCCTCTACAAGCTGTCCACATCTACTACTCCACGTCGAGTAGTCAAGGTTGTGGCCACCTTCCTGGAACACCGTCGCTTCCACGTGGCCGTGGAGAACGCCGTGTCCACCGACCGCGCCATCCTCGCCGGAGTGCCCCAGGGGAGCTGCCTCTCGCCCGTGTGCTATGGGCGTTACACCGATGACATCCCGGCCAGCGAGGGCGTAATGCTCGCGCTATACGCCGACGACGCTGCCTACATCACGACGTCCATCCGGTTGTCACACGCAGCGCACAAGGCCCAGTGCGCCCTAGAGGCCCTCCCCTCGTGGCTGAAGAAGTGGAGGCTGTCAGTCAACGTCCAGAAGACCCAGGCGATCGCTATATCCCGCAAGGTGCTGATGCCGCCGCGTCTCACACTCCTGGGGCAGGCCGTCGAGTGGTCCCCGATGGTGAAATACCTGGGGGTGACCATAGACCGCCGCCTCACCATGGCCCCTCACGTCAAGAACGTGATCGCTCAGACGCGTGCCGCTCGCACCCTACTCGTCCCGGTTCTGAGGTCCCGGCTATCGCTCCGCGTAAAGCTAGGCGTGTACAAGACCTACGTCCGGTCACGCCTAACTTATGCAGCCCCCGCGTGGTACGCGCTGGTGGGAGAGTGCAACAGGAAGCGACTGGACGCCCAGCAGTCGCTCACTCTACGCACCATCGTCGACGCCCCTCGCTACGTGAGGAACGACGTGATAGCCCGGGACCTGAGAGCGGAACCGCTCCGGGACTTCATAGCTCGCCTGGCGGGGCGGATGTTCGCGCGCGCGGACCAGTCGCGCTGGAGCCACCTCCGCGGCATAGCGCCGTACCACGCGCGCCCGCCCGACCACAGGGGGCTGCCGCGCGAGCTCGCGCCCGCAGCCCCCGCCCCACCGACCACTCGGACTCGACGCCACCCTGACACCGGTTGACGATCGCCGGCCGGGCCTCCCCCAACGGGGTCCCACCCCGCCGGCTCGATCTCGCCGGTGTGAGAAGAACACCGGACAAGACCGTCGGAGCCTCACCCGAGGCCCCCACCCCAATGACCCAGCCATATCAATGGCTGGCGGCTGACACCGCTGCAGGGGGCTAACGCCCCGAACAGCATCCCCAATCCCCTGAGGGGGAATTGAGAAGACGTCCACTGCTGTTTTTTTATCCCTCAGCAACCATAGCACCTGTATACATATATTCAAGATCTCAGTGGTAATAAAAGTGTTTTAGTGAGTACGAGTTGGTATTATTTTGGAACCATTGCGAGGAGTGAACACAAAATGACAAATATTCGCCACATTCATTATATAATCTTAGTCACATAAAAGCCAGAGGCCTTTTTAATAGTGGTTATTTATTTATGCATATTTTTGGTAGGTGTACCTCCGCAAGAAATGCAAAAGAAATGTAATAAAAAAAGTTTTTTTTAAATAATGAAATAAGGACGGGAAGTAGGTTAAAAATGTTGTGGTTTATTTTAGGGATCGGAACAGTTTTTTAAACCTCGAAATACTTAGCTCAATAATTTAAAATGTTTCTGTTACTACTTTTTTTTGTCGTTCTAAATATTTTATGTAATTAGCAACATCGTATTTTTAAATTACTCAGTTAACAAAAAAATAGTATAGGTACCGTAGAACGAAACAAGAACCGTTTTTTTGTATGGAGAAAATACCGGTATCCAATCCCTTGTTTATTTTATAATTATCAAACACGATTTTGTCTGGTGATAACTTAGACCAACAGTTTACAAAATATCACAATTTCAATGAAACCCCGCTTATTTTGCATTCCCTTGACTAACTCTAAAACAAAAAAGATCTAGGACGGACATTAAGCATGGAGTATTCTTTGAGCCTGCCATACACCACCTCGTCCATGGGGGAAGGCCCTTGTTCGATTAGTCTGCTAAACCCTTTCTCACTCGACTGTTTTGAACCTATACTAAGACATATTGATCGATTAAAGAAGCAGTATTTTTTGTTTTGTATAATAAGATTGTTGGCAGAGGGGAAATCATATAGCCCGTATAGGTAATAATTATTAAGCTCTAATATAATATTTACGGTGAACCACTACGGAACCCTAGAAACTTCATATAAGTAAGATAAATCGAAAAACGCCTTACATGGCGTAATTTCACGCATGCGCATGTGAAGGGTCCACGGAAAGAACATGTCTAGTCAATTTAAATTTCAGAAGGAAACGCAACTTTACTCTCAACAGAATAAGGTGCAACTTTGCCCAGAATTTTATTAGGAGTAAAAATAAAATAATTATATTCTTTCCGTCGACCATTCATATAACTGAGAAACTCCGACAGGTCGACCGAATCACGAAAATCTAAGGACCACTGGGCTTACTTGCATCTCTATCCCTCTCGTGGATTCAAGCGAAAGAGAAGAACTTGATAACTTGAGATGAAAATTTGAACTTCAATCTGTCAGTACATAAATTAAATTTATTTCCCTTTACCAAAATATCTAGAGTTATCAAGTTCTTCACGCCATGTACCGAATTTAATGCACTTTTTTTACAAGATATAAATCAACTGTCCCCCACTACACTCTGTAAAGTGTTCGAAACGTCGGAATGAAGTTAAAATTAGTTAATATACGCGAGTTTATCCGTTTTCATAGTTTTATTTCATGAGTAATCCTCGCGTTAACCGAAGAAAATATTGGCAAATACTTTTTGTACAATGACTAAAACGAGATGAAACAGTGAGTCACTCTTTTCAGGCATTTTAAGGGTTTGTCTCGGCGTGGGTGTTTCATATTACAGTAGTAGTACCTATTCAGGAATGAGTCACAAAAGCGTGACTCATAGCTTTAAGGGCTCAAAGATACATATTAAGAATG
This sequence comes from Thaumatotibia leucotreta, assembly GCA_025490895.1. NCBI lineage: Eukaryota > Metazoa > Arthropoda > Insecta > Lepidoptera > Tortricidae > Thaumatotibia > Thaumatotibia leucotreta. The sequence goes on from JALPQI010000750.1 coordinate 16,752, forward strand.
TATCTACGTCGGAGGTCTACAGTCCGAGACTTGGTAGAAAGGATTAAAAACGTATAAATTACATAAAAAAATCTCTAGCAAATACCTATAGGTAGTAAGTCTAACGTCAAACTAAATACAGCAATTTTCTTCGGATATTTCTATTTTTGTATTTTTACCCCACAAACCGGTATTCGAATTTTAGGTATTTTTATCTATAGTATGATAGGGGTCGCTTACTCCAAATTATTCCTTCCGTTCATTTAAAAGTGTAATTGAAGTCGGTTCATGTCAATATAACACCAATAAAATCGCAGTAGGTAAGTTCGCAAGATGGCGTCTGTTAGAACAAACCTCTGTAGTAGTTTGTTGTTTAAAAATGAAATAAACAGATGTCACTCGCTAAAAAATCGTTTCAGGTTATGGGCCCAGCACGCTTCCACTGCGATTCTGATTATGCTGGAGATATTAAAACTAGACGTAGCACTACAGGCTACATTATCATGTTGAGTGGAGGACCAGTCGCGTGGTGTTCACGAAGACAACCTATAGTGGCTGCTTCGTCTACAGAAGCCGAATTTATTGCTGCGGCGGAATGCTGTAAGGAGTCAATGTTCCTAAAATCCTTGCTGCATGATCTCAACATAATTATGCCTGTAATATTTAAAGTTGATAACCAGAGCGCTATTCAGCTCATTGAAACTGGAATATAACGGTCGAAGCACATCGACGTACGTTATCATTATATACATGAGGTGTACACTAATAATGGTTTTAAAATAGAATATTGTTCAACTGAAAATCAAACAGCAGATATTTTAACCAAGGCCTTAGATAAAGTAAAGTTTTTAAAGCATAAAGGTAATTTAATAATTTCATAACATTAAAAGCTTTAATTGCCCTGGTTAAAGGAACTAGCATGCTGCGTTAAGTCTCTGTTATATAAATTAATTATATAATATAATATTTGATTTCATCGTTTGTATAAAATATTATGAATTATGAATACGATAGTTTCGTGTTAGTTATTGTCAAAGAATAAGCAACCACAGAATGGTAACTTGATGCTGTCAATGTCATATTAACATCAAAGATTATTTCTCATAGACTGGACAGTTTAAGGTTACATATATTTTGTAGTTGTTCTCATATTTAATTTTATCTTTTATTTCGGCTATAAATATAAAATTAGGAGAGGGTGTTAGAACAAACCTCTGTAGTAGTTTGTTGTTTAAAAATGAAATAAACAGATGTCACTCGCTAAAAAATCGTTTCAGCGTCAAGCTCGCCAAAATCCTCAGTCGCCAATTACAGCTCATTACGAATCTCGGCCACGGCCGAGAGTCCCGGCCATCTTTGGATTTTTGGCCGAGAATGCCGAGACCGAGACCGAGATCGAGATCTCGGTCGGACCTTAGTTCAGAGTTCCAAGAATGTGATTGTGGTGGATATCAAACACACAGCATAACTCTGGTGGAAAGGCACCTTACGCTCAGTAGTCGCAATTTTTACTCAGCACTAAGATGTTTTTTTTTTCGGATTGTCGTGGTTCCGCTATTACAAGCAAGCTATCTACAGTACCTACTAGAGATTTGTGCCCTTGGCACAACTGATAGTAGGAATACTGCTCACAATTCACATACGTAGTCATATTATAGTAGGTAACTAGAAGGTATGGGTACTTAACATTAGGTCGGCGCCCGCCTACATGGCGCTCTGACGCGCCACGGGTGGAACCTTTCGCGTGTGGCGCCTTTCCCGCCAATTCCACCCCTTTACAAATAAAGGTGCATAAAATATTTGTAATTTCGTTTTTATATTTAGAGCAAGGGTTAGGTCATAAGTAGCATTTATTTTATATTTAATATTGGTGTCTTAATATCGGCGTGGTGGATGACTTTCAATTTAATTTTGAAAGTCTCGGGTTAAAACCCCCCGGCTCGTACCAAAGAGTAGGTATTTTTTACCTAGTACTAGAAAAGCCGAGCTTTGGAAGGGCTCGCGTAGTATTTCACCCCATCATGAATATTTTTTAAGGCAGTTTGTTTTTATATTTTAAATCTAATTATTAATATGGGTTTCGGTAAACACACATTGGTTAGCTTAACACTTATTTTAATTCTCTGATACCTATTAGGTTCATTATGTAGATATATGAACCTGGGTACTTATGTCCTTAACCAGTGGATGGGCAGCCTTGTAGGTATCTAATTCCTGTGCAGTTCCTATACGACCGCCAACCTGCCTGCCCTCAGTGTCCTTTAGGTACCATAAGTAAATAGTTTACCTTCAGCTGTCCGAGTCCAACCAATTGCCACCATTGCCCCCTCCCCTCTTGAATCCGGGTTTGTTACTTAGTTAACTACGTATTTCGTCATATACTTATTTATTATAGGTATATAAGAGCACCAAGAGCACAGATATTTATGGTAAGGACAAAGCTAAGCACTAAATATCACACGCAGGTATTTCGGCGACGCACTGACGCGCCCAGGCGGTGCCCGGCGCCGCACGCGAGGGCTTATAACTCGGGGTTAGCATTAGGCATGTCACCGTGGGGCTGTTAAAGTATAGGGATAAGGGTTCAATGTACTGTGTATAGCTAGTGGCTACTATTCTAGTTGGCAATTAAGGTTACTGTTATTTTCAACAAACTTCGCAAAAGGAGGCGGTTCTAAATTCGACAGATTTTTTATAGATAGGCGAATGGGCAGTGACAAATGTATTCTTACTGCTGTCACCACGCCTAGATAGGAGAAATAATATATATGAACCTTTTTGTATTAAATTGAGCTTTGTGAGCCTTCATGGATTAAGCTATATCTTATATTCAAATTTCGAAAACATAATTTGAAATCACGTAGCTTACCTGTCAATCTTTTAGACATAACTCAACCTTACATTTTACTACAAAGATTCTGTATCTAACTTTTTCCCAAACATTTAATACAACTGACTTTTTCGAACAATAACGGGAGAATCTTGATCCCAGGAACTCAAGTGTACCTAGTTAAACATAAAAATGCAAAGTCCTAAGGTGGAGACGCCGGCCCCGGTGAGCCGATCCGGCGCCGGAGACATTTCTGAGCGGGAACTGTCCAGGGAACGAAGCACTATGCAGACCACCCCTCCAGCGTAAGTAAAATTTCTGGTTTTAGGAACATAGGTAGTTTCATTATTTTTTAAGGTTGAACCTCGTTAAGCGTTTCCGATTTAGACTGTACCTTAGTGGTTTTCGTTTTCTCAGTCTCGCAACTTGTGAATACACTAAGCCCGATTACACGATCTCGGGCTAGCCAACTAACCCGGGGTTTAACTGATAAAGTCCGTGTATTTTTCATGCTATTTGTTAAACCTTGTGTTGTGTTGTCCTAATTCGAGATCGTAGCTAAGTGATCTAAGTACCTATAAAAGTATCCTGAAAAGTTATAAGTGTCTCTGTAGGAGTGCCACTGCTCCTCTCCTGTTACGGACCCCATGTTACATAACTTAAATCTTAATATCTTTAGGCGTACAAGCTTTATCAAAATATTTGCGACTCTTATACCTACAATTTCTAAAAGACTTTCCATTGATGACAATACTGAAGGTAACAAAGACTGTAGGTAAATAACCGCCAAACGTTTTCAATTACATTTCAAAAACCATGTTCGTAGACGTCACCAACGCGCTCTACACAAGAACAAGTTATTCTCGGTCCCTGTGAACAAGTTCACGACCCGCTGCCAGCGCCAGAGCCCCAACCTGGCGCGCATACGCAGCTGCCTTGAAGAAATGCGATCCACACCAACGAGACC
>JALPQI010000751.1:0-15350 GCA_025490895.1 Thaumatotibia leucotreta
CTAACCACGAAATACTAAATATGGGCAGTCATCCTGACGTCAGAATGACTGCCCACTTAATTTAATTTATTTCTTTTTTAAAACTTAGGTAGCAAATATGTGAACATAGGTAGTAAATAGTAGCAAATAGGTAGTAAATTATGATGGTACTCTAACACTGATCCGCTATTTTGGTCAGTCATCCTGACGCTCACCTATGGCGGATGTCATTGTCAGCGGCCGGTATTTGGATGTAAACAAACACTACGAAAAGATTGAAAATATTTCCGATGAGCCGATGAAGTCTATTTATTTATGCGGAATGGATGTAAGCGCATTAATTGACTCGGGTAGTGCGTTAAACCTTATTAGATTGGACGTGTTTAATAAATTAAAAGTGGAAATGTGCGTTGAGGAAAAAGTGATAAACGGATTTGGACAGTCGGTGGTAAGATCGCTTGGAAAGTTTTACCAAAGTGTTATAATTGACGGGAAGTGTAATAACGATGTAATATTCCATATTGTATCCAATGATGCTATGCCATTTCCAATAATTATAGGTCGTGAATTTCTGGATACTGTAGTGATGGTTATGCGCGAGGGTTCCGTAAAGTTCATATCAGAGGATGACGGATGATTGGCGAGGGTGAATTGTGTGAGTGAGGGTGATGTTTCAGGTCACATCCACGACAACGTTATTAAAGAAGAGGTGGAACGACTGGTGGCTGAATACAAACCTATCCAAACAAAGCAGGCGCCAATCGAACTCAAGATCATACTGAAAGATGACATCCCCGTGGCACAACGTCCAAGAAGACTTTCCTTGGCAGAACAGCAGATTGTCGAAGAGCAGGTAGAGGAATGGCTGCAGAAAGGAATTATACAGGTGAGTTTTTCTGAGTACACTAGCCCGTTAGTTTTAGTTATAAAGAAAGATGATTCAACCAGAGTGTGTGTTGATTATAGACTGCTTAACAGGAAGATGGTTAAAGATGAGTTTCCTCTACCACTGATCGAAGACCTAATTGACAAGTTGAAGGATGCTAAGTTGTTCAGTGTGCTTGATTTGAAAAATGGGTTCTTCCATTTAAGGATAAGCAAGGAGTCAGTCCCATATATATCGTTTGTTACGCACCATGGGCAATGGGAATTCCTAAGAGCCCCATTCGGTTTATTTTATTTTTTATTTATTTATTTATTGATATTTAGGACAACAACAGCCGTAGATATATACATTTGCATATTCGTATTACAATGTGGGAGGCCAATAACAGTTATCCCTTAATTATTAATATATAGGACTTATCTTAGCTATCTGAAACTGAATTACATATACTTATTAAATCGTAGTAGACAGCGCGCGAGCGCAAGCCTTAAAAACATATTATTATTACAACTCAAACATACTTTTGTGTAATACAAAGTCTTGAATAAGAATGTGAAGCGGATTTTACCTACACCTATCTTAAAGTAAGTTAAATTAGTAGGTAGAAACTAGAATGCCAATGAACGTTGTTTACAATTTGTAAGGAATTTTATGGTTTACACGTCTACCCATGTTTAACGTAAAGATAGTAGGTACCCATTGAATTACATAAATGGAATACTTAGTTCACGTAGTTTACGAGTATTAGGACTGACAAATTAGGAATAAATATTTAAGTGACCTATGAACGATTGGATTATGTCTATTTGGTCATTTATCAGTCTCACTGAAGTATTTCATGAGATTCATCACCATTATTTTTAAAGATTTAATTCAAGAAGGTATTCACTGACGATATAATAATTCCAGGTCAGACGGAGCAAGATGCACTCTCAAAGCTGCAACGAGTATTGGACGTAGCTGCGGAGTATGGTTTGGAAATTAATTGGAAGAAGGCGCACCTGATATGCAAAGAGATTGAGTACCTAGGGCATCTTATCAAAGAAGGGCAGGTACAGCCAAGTCCAGACAAAATTAAGGCAGTAGCATGTTATCCAGAGCCAAGAGATTTTAAACAAGTACAAAGTTTCATTGAATTGACCTCATACTTCCGTAAGTACATACAAGATTATGCACAGATAGCAAGACCCTTAACTGACTTGATGAGAAAAGATGCTAAGTTTGTTTTTGGTCAAGAACAAAGGGAAGCCTTTAACATTTTAAAGATTAAGTTGACGAGTGAACCAGTTTTAAAGATATTCAATCCAAAGTTACACACAGAACTTCACACAGATGCGTCGAGCCAGGCTCTGGCAGGTATACTTATGCAGAGAAGTCAAGATGGAAAACTGCACCCTGTATACTATAGAAGTAGACGTACAAGTGAAGCAGAAAGTCGATATTCAAGCTATGAACTCAAAGCTCTAGCTATTGTGGAATCTGTGAAGAAGTTTCACCATTACCTATTTGGTATTCACTTTAAGATTGTTACAGACTGTCAAGCGTTTGAGCTCACTTTGAAAAAGAAAGATCTGACAGCTAAAGTGGCAAGATGGGTACTACTACTGGACCAGTATGACTATGAGATAGAACATCGACCGGGTGTTAAGATGCCACATGCAGATGCTCTTAGCCGGAATCCATACGTGGCCATGGTGGTAAGCTTGCACGAGAAGATTAGCCAAGCTCAAGGAAAAGATGAGGAGCTCAATGCCATTAAACAGCTGATTTTGAAAGATGGAAATTACAATGACTTTTATGTGCAAAATGACATACTTTACAAAGGTGATCAGCGGCAACTGGTGGTACCTAAGATTATGGATAAAGAGGTTATCAAGCAGGTACACAGTAATGGCCATTTTGCCATGAGAAAGATGAAAGATGCTATAAGCAAAGATTACTACATAAGAAACATGGACAGGAAGATTGAAGAAGTAATTACAGGTTGTTTACCTTGTTTATTAGCTACCAGAAAAGAAGGCAAACAAGAAGGATTTTTGAATCCTATTGCAAAAGAAGGAACGCCACTGCATACATTGCATTTAGACCACATTGGACCGTTGACTGAAACAAAAAAGCGTTACAATCATATACTAACAGTCGTGGACGCATTCACAAAGTTTGTGTGGCTCTACCCAACAAAGTCAACAACCAGTGCTGAAGTGATTAGCAGGTTGCAATTACAGCAGCAAACATTCGGTAACCCGATACGCATTATTACCGATAGAGGTACGGCATTCACGAGCGGAGCATTCCAGAAGTACTGTGAAGATGAGGGTATCCAGCATGTGACCATTACGACTGGAGTAGCCAGGAGTAACGGCCAAGTAGAGAGAATCCATCGTATTATGATACCGATGTTAACTAAGTTATGCATAGAAGTCAAGGCATCAGTCTCTATGGTACAAACACGTAGGACGAGTACAGAGAGCGATAAATAGTACGTATCAGAGAAGCATAGATACCTCACCTTTCCAGCTGTTGACCGGTACTAAGATGAACTGCAAAGAGGATGTAGAAATATTAAACCTGTTGCAAAAAGAAATTATATCCCAGTTTGATGAAGAAAGAGAAATTCTAAGGCAGAAGGCCAAAGAACAGATTCAGAAGGTCCAAGAGAAAAACAGAAAGAGTTTTAATAAAAAGAGGAAGCAGAGCTCTAAGTATGAAGTAGGCGATCTTGTTGCGATTAAAAGAACACAGTTTGGGCCAGGTCTAAAGATTAAGCCGAAATTCTTAGGACCCTACAAGGTAACTAAGGTGAAGCGAAATGATCGCTACGACGTGGAGAAGCTTTACAGCGGTACGGAGACGGAGGGGCCGAACAGGACATCTACGGCGGCAGACTTCATGAAGAGGTGGCCTGACGAAGACGAAGAGTAACTGGTAGGATTTTTAACCTTTTATTTTTGATCTTTTTTGATGATGGTGATGCACGTAAGATACCTTATTTCTCGGTTACATATTTTCATAGCGTATATTTTAAAGACGGAACCTAAGCGGATAAAGATCTCAGTGATCTCACAAATAAGTATTTTTAAGTTAGCTTAAATTTTAAAGATGTCAAAGATCGTTACATATGAATGGAGAACGAACGAACGTTGTAAGATGTGAAAGGTGAAAGACGTGAAAACAATTAAGCTGGTGTAAAAATAAATATAAATTTAACGAAGACACGCATTTTATTCTGAGGCAATACAGAATCCGACATATATTCTTTGTTATATGTTTTTGTTTACGTAAAGATTAACACGTTAATAAAATCGCAAAACTAAATAACAACGTCACCGTTTTGTACAGTCGAGTTCATAATTACGTATAAAATTATGCACCTTATCTCCATGCCATAAGTAAAATAATGTACACATATTTCTGAATTCGATTGTACTGTTGAAAGACACCAGTAAAGGACCATGACCCAATGATGTAGTAGCCATTCTTAAGACTAAGTGATATGACGCTCGGCTCCAATGTCGGACACTTCAATAGCTTCTTGAACCTCGTAAGACGCATTGTACATTACAACGGAATACACTCCACGTCAATGGAATTTAAACCTATCGTAGACTTAATAAAGTCACGTTTCCTTTGTTTGATTGATTTTATAAACAAATGAAATTCACCACATACATACAATTCAAAATAAAATAGATAAATGGTATAAGTATTGTGCATCTAGGGAGGTAAGTATCTATTGATATTACTAACGAGATTGTTAGAAGCCCAACAGCCTAGGCGGAGGGCTTTTAATGTTTCGAGTTTGTATACCGCTTACCGATCGTGATGAATACAATGTTTTTCATCACACTTGTGGACAAAAAAGTTTTATGACAAAATATTATTTCTCAAACATGCAATGAAATACTGTCTTTACGTTCCTTAAAATAGACTCGGTATCGCTTTTAGGGCGCAGTAGCTCACTAGGACGGAAATTTCATAACACTTTTCAGGCCTAGGCCTGCAAAAACACTTTTTTATTTTTTTTATTTCGACAACATGGTCATTTTTTTTGAACTTCTTTGTATGTTTGAGAAAAGCACTATACATACATGCCTCGGCGTGAAAACGCATTCCCGGCCTCGTTAAGTCGTTACCTATCTCTATACCAATGGCTCGTTAGGCTCGTATATTTCATGAATTGATTACAGCGCCCTCTATAGCAAATTTAACTCAACAGAGAGTTGTCAAGTTTGCGGACGATTGTGGTAGACACTCGTCTTCTAGTGGCTTAAGGTTGTAGTACCTTCGAAACATTGAGTACAGATGTCGCTAGTGATTAGCTTCACAATACCATCGACTAAATTCGCTGTGATTCACGGAAGGTCGTCTGGTGTAATTGGATTGGAAGCACGTTGGACCGGCAATCCAGAGGAAGCGGGTTCGAATCCCGTGACAATCAGAGTCTTCCGCAGTTGTTTTTTTCTATGGTAAGCACATCTGTTACGACATTGTTGTAAATTTTTTTTTAAAGGTCAAGCCACACCGGATACGTGTGCGTGTGGCGTGCGCGTTGTAGCGTATGTAAATGTCATATTAGATGGCACACCGCTTGCGTGGCGTGCACGTGCGTGTGACGTGCAAGCGGTGTGTCATCTACTATGACATTTCCGACGCTACAACACGCGCTCATGCGTCACACGCATCCGGTGTGGCTCAGCCTTTTATAAATATCAATTTAAATTTAATAAACATCCTCAACATCGACATTCAGTAGGTAACTGGTAAAATATTCAGTTAGTGGCAGATTGGCGGTTCCGTCACAACTCGTTGCACCCAGCCGCGAAGGAGTTTCATTATCCATCAGTCCATCACTCACCGTTAATAGAAGTTGCGAACAAAGTAAACAATCTGTTCAAAGAAATATCCACAATCTAGCTCTATTTAGTGGTTTTAATTCAAATACCTAATGATTTTCTTTAGCTTGTGTGTTCTTGTTGTTCATATAATTTCATGTGTCTCTTGTTCATATAAAGGCTACTTTCCGACACAAATAATCGTGTATGTACGGTCGGCTCTAATAATATGTATACGATTTTGATCCTTATGCCTTTGATATACGTTCCAAAATGTGTACATATTATTAGACGTGACTGTACAATATGGTGGATCGAAATTTACAAACATTCCAAAAATATTGACCATAATGTAACGTTTGTTTATCTTGCACGTTTAGAAGCCCAAAGTACGTCTCTTTTTTCACATTTTCATTGTTAATTGCTTTTTTTGTTGTACTTTTGACGTAAATAAAGAATTTGGGGCAGTAGGTACAAGACTGATGTGAGGTGACTATCCAAAAGTAACCATTAACTCCGTCACACCGTCCACACTTTTTTTTCTCGGTAGGTACAATTATAATTTTTATTGACAAAAAAATGTTGAATTTTTCGAGGTGCTTGGTTATCAATATTCTTTTTATATTTGGATCATCATCATCATCAGCATATGATAGTCCACTGTTGGACGTAGGCCTCTCCTATTACCTATGCGTTAGACGCAGTAGGAGGTAAATGCTCATAATCACCACGCTGGGCAAGCTGATTGACGATCGCAGTAATGTGTCCACTATGATGACGCTGCTGCCCATCATCAATCTTTTATCAAATAATGGTCAGTGACACTTCAATCCCTTAGTCGACTCTTACGACATCCGCAGGAGATTGAGGTGGCGACAAATGTATTCATACTGCCGTCACCACACGGCAATATTTGCATAGTCACCCACTAATGAGTTAAATGGATCACCACTATTTTTCTCACAATATTACCTTAGGAATGTCAACAAAAAAATGAAACAACCGCTTGAAAAATAATGCACGTTTAATCACAGAGCGCTTGCGCCAAGTCAGTAACAAAATAAATTAGCACAACAACCATACACAGGAACTAACTACTTATGCTACCTTAGTCTATCGCCGGCGCTCCACTAGCGCGGGCCTGGGGGGCTACCGCGAATTCCGAATTTCGCAAATTGCGGGGATTTGTCTCTGTCACTCTAATGACGCCTTCGTTGGTGTGACAGAGACAAATCTCCGTAACTTGGGGAATTTGCGGTAGGGCCGCTGAGGGCCTGACGCGCCAATATCGAAAACCGCTCATTGCGATCACTTCCACTCCAATTCGTTGGAGTGGTACCGCCTTATTTATAAATATCTCCTATCGTTCGTCCCTTTCGCTCTTATCCATATGTCTATAGGACCGAAAGGGACAAGCGATACTTATTGGTTTTCCAAGTCAGTAGACGTGAATGGAGTTTTACGGTTTCCGAAGGGCTCGGTAGGCCTACTGATGAAAACTAAAAACATTGGATGTCTTTTAACGGATAACGAGTCTTTTATTAGAGTAGATAAGATATATTTTATCTTAAAAAAGAGATAATAGTTATTTATGATACAAGTGTGGCTTTTTCAGTGAGTGTCGGTGACTATGAAACATGAGCGAAGCGAGTGTTTTAAAACCGACACGAGTTACAAAAAAGCCTACATTTCAAAATGTGTATCATACAATATTTTCCAATGAATTATGCGAGGAAAACCGGAAAAATGTGCGGAAAAGTACTATTGTAAATCATTCCCGCACACGTGCGGAAAAAAAACTTTTTGTTCCTTACCCTTAAAAGAGCCCTTTTTAAGCATTTGCATTGTAAAATATTTTATCTCTAATTTGCAGGGATAGCAAACCAATGGCACGAGTCCCATTTGGAACATTAAAAAAAAAACATTAGGATTCTAGTGAAAATGATATGCAATAGCAGATAATTGCCATCCACACACATCCAATGTTTCTAGTTTAATGTATTTCTGGATAACGGGTCAGACCCATACGGTTAATCTAGTTTTGTAAGCTTATTTAATCAGGCCCTGTGCATTGCAACGGGTTCGTTGCACTACCCCGCCCTAATGGAATGTACAAGTATTTTACTTATCTTTTACATATCAATGCCCAATATAAATAAATAACATCACAATACAATAATGTATCAATCGGCAGATCTGTTTTAAGGGTTTCCTTATCTTTGGTTTTTTGTGGGCTAATGGAAAAGTCGATTTTAACACTACAACCACGATCGGATATCGCTTAAATTATCTAAGTTACATGTATACATGTATATGTATATATTTTCTCAAGCATGCATTTAAACATTGTTAACGTTTCAGGTGCAACTAGCAATGTACCGAGAAGTTTCATTAGTTGTGAAACTTCTATAGAGAATGTTCTCGGCAATTTAAATTTTACAAGCAATCTAATCATGCCAAAACCATTGTATGTATATACATGTCTTTTAAGGTATATTTTATGCCTTGTATTCTCAATTGTGAAATGCAATATTTTTTTTAAGTTGTCATGGAAACATTCTTAATGAGAACTTAATCTTGAATTCTTATGAAAATTTCCGAGTATATTTCCGCAAGTTTAGAATGTTCCGCAACTTGTACATTGCTAGGTGCAACTAGGACAAGAGGTCGTTAATTCCGTTCCACATAAATTTGTGGCTCAGGCATCATGACATTCTGCCATTATGCAACGAAATGGATATTTTTGTTGTCTATTTGATTGCACGTTTGAGAAAAGCACTATACATGGGTCAAAATTCTTTTCGTTGTCTTGTTTCATACCACTCTGACACGGTATTAGTTGCTGTTTTGACTCGGTATATTAAAAAAATCCGGTGCACTGGTATTTCTTTTTCACACTAGATTATAATCCATACATCAGAAATTGAAATCAAAACATGATCTCATACAAAAATCACCACTGCGTCACGTTTTTAGGGACACAAAATAAGAATTTTGACCCACATACCTCGGCCGGAAACATGGGGTCGTCCCGTCCTCTATAGCACTATTACAAGATCACGGACTAGTGTTTCTTGAGCAAGTCCGAGACGTAGTCGGCGATGTTGGTGGCCGCGTCGCCGGCGAGGATGGTGCGGTGCGTGCCGGCCAGCTGCTGCGAGCTGAGCGGGCCCTCGCAGACCGCGCGGAGGCCGTAGTCGTCGTCGAGCGCCACGTAGTTGTCGCGCGCCTTGAACAGCGTCACGGGCGCGCGCAGCCGCGCCGAGGGCTTGTAGCGGTCGCCGAGCACGAGCTTGCGGTAGAAGCTGTGCGCGGCGCCGCGGAGCGCTTCTGGCTGGGCGCGCGCGCCGCCGGCCACGATCAGCGAAGCCGTGCGGGCGACGCGTGCGTCCCAGCTGTCGAGCTGCGAGAGCTCGCTGGCGACCTGTGCGAGTACGAGTGGCTCAGTACACGGCGTGAGAGGGGTGCGAGGGGACGGAAGGCGGCGCGCGATAATAACCTAACTGCGAAGTAGGGACCCACATATTCCAAGAGAGTGTCGGGAACGTGACCATGTTCTTCGCGTCCTAATTTGCGTACTATAACTAGGTGTTTGTGTTTATACAGAATTTTCGCATTTTCCATACATTTCTAAAGTAGCTGTCATAGCCGTCGCGTTCCCGACAAAGTATTTTTTTCTCATGGAATGCACCTACTTTAATTTGTACAGAGAGATATTTCCTTGTATTTTTTATATCATAATTTGAACATTAGCAGTTATTTATAGGTAATGACTTCTTACGCAGAACATTTGATTTAGTCTTAAATCATTTTTTTTTTCGAATAAATGCGTTGGGTACGGTTGTGACATTCTTTTTTTCGTCTTTTTTAATTTATGATGCCCAGAAAACGCGTGCGAAAGACCGAAAAAGCCCTGACTGATATCTGCAAATATAATGTAACTAAAAATAAAATAAATAAAATAAAAATTCTTACGAAGAGGTGAAACGTGATACCTAGTTCATTAGGGAGAGCTGCAAAATCACATGTCGCTCTTGTGAAACATTCGAGATCGTTAGTAAGGCTTAAATTCTTCCAAGAAAAGAGATCAGGATCAGAGTTGATTAAAAAAATACCATGAAGAAAATAAAAAGACGCCTTTGCGATACTAGCTACAGAGCTCACAATATGAGAAACTCTCACTTCGATAGACTGGTGACGAAGGCTAAGCAATCGGAGGAGGACTTCTAAAATAAGGTTTTTTTCTAAAGATAACTTTATACAGTGTGTGGCTTATACAGGGGCGAAAATTATTTAAACTAATCGGGAATAATTTTCAGTGTCTTCTGCATTAGAGGATTAAAAAGAGGGTTTATGTAGGTAATTTTTTCAAGTTTCTTTCAGCTATATTTTTTTTTACTTAACTCAAAAAATAACGCAACGATATCGTGATGTCAAGAGATAATTAACTAATCCGTAAACTTGAGTAACAATATCCGAACTCACGAATTTTGAAACATAGATAAGAGGTCACTCATTTCTTTTTTGTCCCCGTAATAGGCCACACACAGTAAACACTAATAACCTAGCACACTATATATAAGTTATACTGAGCAATTTTTAGTATAGAACCAACCCCGAAATCGCGAAAAAAAATCTCGACGTTTTGTATGGGAAAGTGTTTTTTTTTCGCAATTTCGGCGTCGGTTCTGTACTAAGACGTGGCTTAGTACGACTTATTTAGACGGTGTGTGTGGGCATTAGCAGTGATCGAAACTATGGGTTCATATTTTCATAATTGACATATGAAAACACTTCATCCAAGAAAAATAAGAATATTATTGAAATGATGCAGCTCGTCATCGGTCATCGATCAAAGAATGGTTTGTGACACTTTAAACCCTTAGCCGACTCTTACGACACCCACGGGAACAGTCGGGGTGGTGACAAATGTATTCTTACTGCCACTGCCAGTTTTGTACCCAAAGTTCCGAGCACTAGTGACCAGTGGCCCATGTAGGTCGTACGCACCTTAGCCGCGTCCAGGTCCTGGAAGACCTGCGCGAAGTAGGCGAGCGCTTCAGCCTCGTCGGAGTGCGGCGAGCGGTTGCCGCGCCGCTTCTTGCCGCGCGTGGTGTGCGACGCCACGAAGGCCGGCGAGCCGTCCACCAGCACCAGCCGCGTCGCGCAGCCCTGCGCCTCCAGCTGCAGCGCCATCTCGAACGCCACGCCGGCGCCGAACGAGTACCTAATAATAATAATAATAATACTCTTTATTGTACACCTCAAAAGAAACATTAAACAAGAAGACAACTAATCTAGATGCAGACAACAGGCGGTCTTATTGCTAAAGAGCAATCTCTTCCAGACAACCTTTAGGTAGCGAAACATAATTATTAAGCGTTTGTTGGTAGGTGTAGCAAAAAATCAGAACTTAACTATGACATAAGAAAAATAAACATGCAGATAAACATACATATATACCTAAACAGAATAAACATACATATACTACCTAATCATTATTTATTATTATTATTTATTTATTTTTTATTTATTTAGAAATAAACAGTCTTAAATAACATATGAGTGACTTAGCTAATAGCTACAAATTATTTTACTAACAGACCAATAATTTCCTGATGTACAAATATCAACGTAATATAAAAGTAAGTTGTAGTTGTTAATAACAAAGTGTTAAGAGAAAATTATAATAATAATAATAAAAACTACAATTAACAAGTAAGTAAGATATCCGTTATTTTAACAATGATAAAATGATTCTCTTAAAGGTGCCTAAAGAACTGCCAAACAAATCTGCGTCCATGTATTTTTCATTGTATTGCTTACATGTACGAACAATATATGATGAATTATTATGTTGTTATGTGGTAATGTTTGTAACTCTTTGTGTTATCTGTCATGGCATCACTGAATGGGTCCTACGGAAGACCAGCGCCGATTTCTTAGTCGGCAATATGCTGAGTTAGGTCCATTTTGTGATGCACACACCACTTACTTTTTTTTTTACTTCCTATGTTGTCTTGTTTATGTTTGTACTGTAAGCGTCACAAAAAAATGTTTTTCTTTCTTTCTAGTGTGTTACCCCCCGCGTTCATAAACCTCTCCTAACGTAACAAGCTGCTAAGTATTGTTTGTCCCTTTCGCTCTTACCAATATTTATTTATTTATACAAACAAAAAATATACAGAATGACAGTATAAACTAAAGCACTGTACAATTTAAACTACACAATATTAGCTACAAAACATCATTAGACCACTATCATCCATTACCTCGCAGTACTTCAGATATGTTACGCTACACACATTTGCCTATCGGCTTGCGAACAGATCACATTCAAGCGCCCATGACAGAAGCACGTTCAAAAACCTTAGAGCTCGAATAAGAGTAGATCTTTGTACGCGTTGTTGGGATCGCAAGAAGGATATGGTTTCTAGGCCTGAGATCTTGCTTATGCAGGAAAGGTATAGACAGCCGCACTACCTGTGCCACTAGCTCAGGGTAGTCAGAAAATCCGCGCAAAAATCTACAAGCTACTACCAAAAGATTGTAGTCTCGCCTCACTTGCAAAGAGTTGAATCCTAGGCATCCTATCAGGAATTTAGTAGGGTATAAAATATGTGTATAGGAGCGAATAGGACAAACAACAGCGGCTTGCTAAGTTAGGAGACGTATTGACAGCCAACAGGTCTAGCGAAGATTCCATTCTTCAATCGTATACTTACGATAAACGATAAAGTCACGTGATCATAACAATGTATGGAAATGGTAACGTGACTTCGTACTAATGTGTCATTCTCATACATTTATTACTTATCGATTATCGTATACCATTGCAGAATGGTATCTTGACTAGGCCTCAAGAAGTAAAACGATATGTCGTCTATGGCCGAAGTCTGGCGATCAAAGAGTTAATATCATAATAATACTTAATAATATATATCATAAAAGTTCAAATTCAATGTTAATATGCTCTTTCGGTTTTGTATTAATAAAACAACAATATTTTCATGTTTACGTAATGATTTGACGCGTTAATAGAGTCATAGAACTAAATAACAATGGCACCGTTTTGTACATACTTACGTATACAATTCTACACTTAATTTCCGTGCCATAAGTAAAATATTGTACTTATGATATGATAGTACTTCATACTGAAATCTATATCATAAATATGAAAATAAGTCCGTGACTAAGGCTGCCAACCCTCCCGCTATATGCGGGACGTTTCTGTCATATCTGTGAACGGTTGGCAACCCTACTCGTGACCGAGTATACTGACCCAAGCAACGTGTAGGGCGGCTGCGGCTGCGCAGCGCGGACATGCTTGACGTAGAAGCGCGCGAGGGTCGCCATGTCGTCGAGCGGCGCGGAGGCGGCGCACTGCAGCCCGTACACCGTGCCGCGAATGCCGGATGCCACGCCGCGTAGCAGGTCTACTACGCCCTCGATGGGGTGCACCTGTGGGGAGCGCGCGTCAGTGCGGGGGGTCACAGAACAGTTGACGGGTGAATATCTGAGCGTTTCAACCGTCTAATTTTGGTGGCATCATTTTTACCGAAGTTTCTAAACGTCTCAACGTTATACTTCGGTATTTGTATAAGGTACCGTGCCTCCTTCAAATGACAAGGTAGCACATTGTAACGAATAGAAACTTCGGCAAAAATTATGCCACCAAAATTAGGCGGTTGAAACGCTCAGATATTCACCCTGACACTGTGGCGCCATATTATACAGTATCTATCACCTCGTAGAGCCAAGAAAGAAACCCATTAATGTTTAGATCATACTAAACAACTTTTACTAGCCAAACCGGAATTCACGAAAAAATGTTTGACAGTTTCATAAATTTTGATTGCGTGATCATGAACGCGTTTTATAGGAGAGTATTTTTTTCAAAGTCAAAGTCAAATAATTCTTTATTCAAATTGGAATAGCAACAAACTCTTTTGAATCGTCTAGATATGAAAAACTACTTCCGGTTCGAACCCTACACCGCTGACCCAAGAAGAACCGGTAAGAAACTTGGCGGGAATTATTTTTTCAAACAATGATGGTACATCTTACAACTAACATGCATTAAAAAAAATACATAAAATTGATTTTAAATAAATTGAAATATAATAATAATAACAAGAGATGTAAAGTCTCTAAAAGTCACAACATTTATAAGTAATAATTTATAGAGAAGTAAGGTTTCTCTCCGAATAGGTATATAATAATAACATTATATAATGCACGTTTGGAGATGTATAGGGTCTCCAAGCGTAAATTATCGTAATTGAATGTCATGACTTTAACAAACTAATAATTAAATCCTAAATTACTCCCACGGTGTTTTATCATTCATGTAGTCTTGTGTACTATAATAAGCTTTAGATATAAGTTTACGCTTTACAAAATGCTTAAATTTGTTGACTGAAAATTCAGTAACATTTACTGGAAGTTTATTATAAAATCTTACACAATTACCCATGAATGATTTCCTAATTTTATTTTTTTGCGAATTCGAGTTTGGGTTTATAGTAAAAATTGTTCAGTATGATCTAAATATTAATCGGTTTCTTTCTTGGCTCTACGAGGTGATAGATAGGTACTGTATGTCAGAGCAGCCAAAAGATCCTGGTGGCTTATGATGGTCCCGTTTTATCTACAGGGTTACTTATTCACCAGTACAAAAAATCAACATACGTAATAGTAGTCCAAGTTACAGAATACTAGCATTTTTTGTTACTACCCCCTTTAGAACAAAAAAACTGAAATACCAATGTTTGAACTTATCCGCAAACCTAACAAGAAATTTGGACGCATTACGCATTATCAATGTGCATAAAGCAAAACACACGAACTGGGCAACTGTTTGTTTAAAACGCCATCGCACGCGGCATGGCGGGCTGAAAAAGCGGTGGCGGTAATGTGCACCGGGTATCAACTTATGATTATGACTTGACAAAAAAATCTTACTTGATCCCAAATCCTCCTTCATACTTGCACGGGCTTAGGGCGGTCAAAATAACGAATTTTTCGCTGTATGAAGTTTGTCGAATGTTTTAAATTATATCTGGGTAACCTGATAAAATTACGAAGTAGGACAGAAACTTTCTTCATTGAGGCGTATTTGATATCAACTTTATGTACAATGATTGGAATAAAAAAAAACATACCTAATTTAATGGAGTCCATTTCTAATACTAATTAATTAATTCACATGAATGCTTCCTTCAATATTTCCCAACACAAGTCTGTAGTTCTCACTTTTAAGTTTATTATTTGATTTTTTAAGTCTTCGTAATTTTGGGCCTCTTCAACGTATACCCGCCGTTTCACCTCACCCCACAAAAAAAAAGTCACACGGGGTCAAATCTGTTGACCTGTCTGGCCATGGCTATAACACTGGCATTTTCCAGGCGGGGCACACTTTCTTCAGCGTATAGCCGCTGAGCTGCCCAATGAGAAAATAACCACGAACCATTTCGTACGACCAATTTCCGACTGAAGGTAGTACGATACGGCGCGCGCGCACACACCTACGTCAACCGTGGGACTGACCGTGACCTAGTCACCGAGATAAGATAACTGCTATGTTGCCAACTCGTGCGCCGGCCGGCAGGTCGCTCCTTTCCGCCGCCCTCTACGTCCCGCACCCCGTT